>JAOUZG010008446.1:1641563-1686637 GCA_026289955.1 Argiope argentata
CCCAATAAATATGACAATTCGGAGAATATCGTCAAAGTGTTTGCCCAATCTTAACTAATTCTAAAACGAAATTTAATTCTGCATCTACATTCTCGATTTTTTTTACCCAATAATTATGACAATTCAAAGAATATCGTCAAAGTGTTTGCCCAACATAAGTTTGATATTTTATAATGAGTAATTTTAAAATGAATCGAAACGGAAAATCATTTTCTACTACTGAATATTTATTTGTAGCGAGATGTGTTTACCGGTTAAAGGTTGACTTTTATTCCTTAATTTGTTTTGGGCATTATTTTTGTTAGTTTGCTTTATCGCTGTTATTTGATAACCCCTTTTTATGAGTAAAATAGGTATAGAGGTATATATTTATAACTTTTTTGGCATGTTAAGATGATACATATTCATTTCCCAACCGACAAAGCATATTTTTGACGTCTTTGAGTAATTGATATATATTGATTAATTTAATTCAATGGTTTCGTCCTTTGTTTTACTTATTTTATAAGTGTTTTTTCTGAATTTAAGATTCAGATTGATATTTTTATTTAAATTCTGAAAAACAAAATAAGCTCTTTTCAAACGCATCATTATCACAAGTTCTGAACTATCTCGTATGTTTGTTGCGACATTAAATCAAGAAATAATGGGGAAAATATTATTTTGTGATCCATGTATCAGCGTTTATGCACATGTAAGCAGCTTTAAAACTAATCACAGCCTATATCAATCCTAATTCTTTAAATAATTATTTTTAAGGGAGAAAAGTATGTGTATGGTGTTTCCCTCCAGGGTATATTCTTATTTCTATAACATGAGTATCTTTTTTTTTTTCTTAACAACTTGAAACGCATTCACTATTCTTACAAACAAAAATGTCTCATTAAAAATTTAGCATCGATAAATTTATTATTTTTATTGATGGTTTTAAAATATTTTTCCAAATAAGTGGGAAAATTAGAATGTTAGCAACTATCATTTTTGTCTATGAAAGAGAAAATTAACCAAAGACGTTATTCATTGCTACCAAAGTTTTACATTTAATAGTTCAGTTTCTCTCTATTTTCTTTTGTCGTTTATATAATCTGATCCTAATTGTTAATTGAAAAATTTTGGGTCGGTAACGCGTGAATTAAATGCTTGAAAATAACAACGGTTTCTGTAGGCTAGTCTGAAAATGTTTTAATTTAAATTAAATTAATTAAGGTTAAAAATTTGGTGGTAATAATTTTTTAACTAACTTTTTCGTTTAAACCTAAAGGATTGCAAGGTTTTCGTAAATTTTCTGCCTTCAAAACTCAAAGTTTTTCTTCAATGTCTGATCATTTTTTTAACAAATTCGCCACATATCTATACTTAGGTTTTTAAAGAAGTCTAATTTATTTTTATTTATTTAATACATTTGAAAAAGACGCATTTTTTTGAATGACATTTAAAAGTTGATAACAAAACTCTGAATAGCACCAAGTTTGAATTGTGCATTAAAAGAAACTCATATGCTGTTATTAATAACTTGTATATAAACTCCACAATTTACGAATTCTTTTAATAGATAATTATGGGATTTTTTTTATTCCAATAGTTTTTAAATTGGATAAAATTTAATGTGATGAAAGACATCAGAAAATCCTTTGCTGAAGTTTCATGATACTAAGAAAATTTAAATAATGAGATGATTTGTATGGCTAAATTGAGTTCATAAAATTCTTCTAAGTTTGCTAGTTTTGTTAGCTATCATTTTTAGTACTTTTTGTGATCTTTTATCGTACTTTTATCTCTTTAAAATACGCGTATAATTATCCTTTATTTTGGAATCGCATCAATGAAGGGCTTTATTTTTAATTAATTTTATTCTTAACTACTATGCATCTAACATATGTTGTTTATGATGCTGCGAGATTTTTTAAACATGTTTCACAGATGGTTTAGTCAATCTGACTTTAGGCCATCTGGAACTAAAACCACAAAAAAGGTACAAAAGCTCAAATATTTCAGCATGGGAACTGATTGCGACATATTTATAAATATGAGATCTAACCACAACTTTCTTTCATCTTCAGTTAGCATATCTGTGGTTAGTTTTCACTAGTAATGAGCGATGATAGTGTTACACCTGGAGTCGCTTATCAGTGAATTCAACATCCTTCCCGATTCTACATCCCTTCATGCACCTTCTTCCGCAGTATATTTTTTCGTTATTTTTTTCTACCTTTGTTACTATTTTTCTTTTCTATTAATGTGCCGACACCATTCCCCTTGAAAGTCGAAGTAAAAAGGTGACTTTATCGGCACAAGCGATCTGAACGATTGATCGCAGATGTGTTGGAGAGCTCCGAAGAGACAAACTCGCTGGCTTCCAAAAGTTTGGATCTTATGTCGAAGGGAAAAAAAAGCGAAAAGGTGACTTAAAAAATATGTGTGCTGTCTCCGACATTAGGGTGTCAAAAAACTGCGCAGATTGGAAAAAAATTGGGGAAAGGAACAAAAGTAGAGGTTTAAGAAGTGGGAAAAATAGAATCTTCTTGGGTTTTCGGCAGGGACAAATATAGTACGTCTGGCCAAGACTCAGAATTCCTAAGTCATCCAAACTTGTGGTAATTTTTTCTGTCAGTGGAAAGAATCCATGAGCCATTAAGGTTGCAGAAAAACCAAGCGAATATAAAAACATGATTGATTAAAAAATACTAAAAGAAAATAATGGAATGGAACAATTACAGTGAAACTATTTTTTTTATCTATCTTTATTTCTGAAGCTGTGCCATAGCTTTTTCACTGTCACTTAAACTCTACTTTAAATATTTCTCTGAATCTCAATCAGTTTTTCAGCTTTGCTGCATCTTAATTATTTTTTAAGCTTAACTTTTTTTACTGAAAAAAACTAACGGCGTCTGAATAAATGTGTCCGATAAGTATTATGATAGTAGAAGATAAATAGTATTGATAGATATTTTTTAAATTTGACTTAAAATGGTTACTTTTAAAATCACATGATTATGTGCCTTGAATATGTAATTTTTTCGGTAATGGTTTTAAAGAAGCAAAACACTCAAGATAAAAGGGAAAGAATATAAAAATTTGTAATGATTTGTAAACTTAATTAATTTCTTTAAATTTTCATATCTTTTTGGAGCATTGTGTTTTTGAATTTTCTTCAAAATATGGTTAGATTGATATGAAATATCCACCCTTAAAACAGACTGGTCTTTTTCTTTATTCAGAAAAAGATTTTAGATTTTTTTAAAAAAGTTCTCTCCTTTTTCTATTCCAATTATTTTAAAACTAAGTGAAGATATAAAATTTATTTATAATTGTTATCATTGATATGTTCCAAATTGCTTTTCATCTCTTTTTTAATCAGATTGTATTGTTTCATTTATTTACTATTTCCATCAAAGTGCAATAAAATATATGTATCAAGTTACCTAGTACTCTCAAAATTATCGTCTGCTCCATTGAAATCCCATATATTATAGAGAGGAGAACTTATCCTTTCAATAATATTACGCTTAGGGACAATTATTAGAAATAATTTTTTACATATACCTACTTATGACCTTGATTAAAATTATATAAAACTGTATCCTAAAGGACTGTCACAGCATCAACTTTATGTTTTAATAGTAGCTGCTTTTGATCATATAAATAGTTATTATCACTAATGAACTTATATAAATACTCTGCTATATTGCTATATAGTGTTTAGTATAAGATACTGAAGATCCTAAGTACATACTGTCATTAATATTTATAAAGTTTTATTACCAAAAAAAAACCCCCAATTATTTTAGCTTAAATCCTTTTACGTTTTTCTTACATGAAAAACATGACATATAAATGTGAATGCTTTTTGATTTTTCGCTGTTTTAAACGCTCAAACTTTCTATCCTTGATTTATTGCATTATTTCGAACGCATCTTTAATAATTATACTAAATTTTAAACTCATGTGTTTTCATCATTAACTTGCGCTGCTTCTGCTATATTCTTTGATACTTGAGCCACTTTAATAAAATTCTTTGCCAATTTTTTTCAAAACAACCTGCTATTTAAAAAATATACAAACCAATAGCTGAAATGTTTGCTCGCATGAATTTTATTTTTTCATTTCAGGATTTTTTTTAAATGAGTTTAAAAAAACATTTAAATATAAAAACAACTTTTGCTCTTAAAGAAAAAAAATAAAATATATTGTAAGACAATGTTTTTCTCATCTCATTTTAATTTAACCAGATTGATCTTATTCAAGAATATATTCTTGTGCATTCAGTAGATAAAAGATTCTTCTAAAAGGCAGAATTTGTTACGAAAATAAATTTAAATAAAATATTAATAAATTTGAGCCCCGTCCCTCTTTAAAACCTTTGTTTCTCCTTCGCTTTTTTTTTTTCTTGATACACTTCGAATGAATAAGTGTTTTTTCTTCTATAAAGTTTTTTTTTCTTCTTTTTTTTCAAAATTGGTATTTTGAAGGGGAAAAAAATATTGCATCGGTTTCATTTTTATGCTTTTTTTAACCCAACTATCTGTATAAAAATCCAATTTTTTAATGACAAAATGAAAAATAATATTAGTAAAACACTTCGAAAAAAATATCCCCCTGCTATAATTACTCTTTAAAATCTTCTAAAACGTTTGGAGAGAGATAATGCTCCTTAATGCACTTATTTTTTTCCTCCTTTGCTTTTACCGCTATTAATTGTTTTTCAAAAAGGTTGTTCGGCTCTGAAGTAAAAATATTCCTTTAATCTTTTTGTATACAAAGTGCGTAGCGCTTGCTGTTTAATTAAAAATTAATTTAGAAACTGCTTCGGGTATTGAAATTTATCTCAACGATTTCGTGTCGCAAACCGCAGTTTTAATTCTGAAAAACCGGATTTAATTTAAAACCTCGGGCACAGGAGTTGCTTTAAATAATAATGAGATTGAAGCTGCCGTTTTTCAAATTGGTCTTACACCATGTCTTAATTCCAATCCGTTATATTTGGGGGACCTTATTTAAAAATGACCATTCTTAACTTAAAATGGCGATTCGTAGAACCCAATTAATTCTTTTCTTCTAAAAACAATTCGTATTATTATTTTTTATGAAATGGCCCCACCATCCACTCAGACTCTTCGCTCTATTCGGGATGCTTTGATATTTTTGGACCTAATTAAGTTTATTTCACGCTTTTTCACCCTATTTTTTTTCTGCAGAAACAACCTGAATCTTGCGAGGTCAAATGTTAATGAAGTAATGGCGATTTTTTTATAATTAATCATCCTTTATGATTTTCAGTATTATTCTCTGGACACTGAAGGCGTTTATTATAAAAAAGAAGAAAAAAGTGTCTATCGTGTGATTGGATAATTGGCTGACTTAATTTGTATTCGTCGCATGAATTCAGGGTAATTACGTAAACAATGATGATTGTGTGTTATTGCATCGTCTTCCCAACGTTTGTCGCCGGCAATTTCAGCTCCTCATCATCATTTCTCGGTGTCTGCTCTGGATATAGTGCCTACCTTATCACTTTTCAAAGTTTCGGTGTTACTAATTTTTGTAATTAGCTGCTGTTAATTTAATTTCTCTTGACTTGCTGGTATTCAGGTTTCAAAAGTTAATGGCGATTTTTAAAACAACGACCTACCATCTCAACACGATAACCCTGGGGTAACTTCAAAGCAGGTTTCTTCCTTAGCTTCGATTACATTTTTTATTGATTGGAAGATGATAAGTGGGATTACTTTATGCTATCATTAAATGCAGTTGCATATTTTATTGTGAAAGATTTTTGGCTAGCCATGGTTTTTCGTAGAAGGTGAAGTGTATGCCAATAACAAGTTCTTTATAGTAAAAAATAAAAATAGAATGTGGCTTTCTCATATCTGAATACACAAGAAAAAGTAAACCTCAAACAGATTTTTGAAGCAAATTTTCTTCGTCTCGATTTCTTTTATTGGCTAGAAGATGATAAGTGTGATCTTTTTAAGTTATTCTGTTATTATTAAAGCCATTTGCCTACTGAATTACTTGACTTTTGTATCATATATTTTTACAAAGTAAAAATGTATGCCTCCGCACATTTTCATCATGATAAATAAAAATAAGATGAAGTATTGCCCTTAAAATGAATATTAAAGAAAAGTTGTTATACAACTGACATAGCGGAATGTCTAATAACGACCTTTCATAGAAACAGAAGTGATTACTGCTAAGTATTTTGAAAATGAAAATTGCTCATCGTAAAATATATTTGAATATTTAGAAACTGATATTGCAGAGCTTAATTAAATATGCATATATTATTTTTATTTTTTATTAAAAAATTTTTAGCTATTATTTTTGATTTTTCCAACACTCCTCATTCTTTCTTTATTTTGAAAATGGTTATTATTAATTATTAATTTATTAATAATACGGCAATTGCAGCATTTATATTTCTAAAATTGTAGTTTTCGTATACATGTTGGGTTCCTAATATTGACCGTATGTTTTTTTACCAGTTCCTGCCGTACAGATTAAAGTTGCGTTCATAAGAGTACACATTGGTTTTATATATTTTATAAAAATTTCAATAAATCACTTCTTTACACATTATTTCAATATTTATTGTAAATTCCTTGCTCTATTTTTTAAGAGGATATATCCATTTTGCTTTAAAAAAAAGTTTTTCCGATTAAATCATTAATTTTCTTTATTCGAAAAAGGACCTTAAATAGGATAAGTCTAATTAGCCGAAATAAAGAACGCTTAACTAAACATTGCTGAAACTAAAGAATGCATGACCTTCGTCCTTATAATGAAATCCTAATGGTTATTGCCTAATTCGTCTAAAAATACATTTCAGTGAAAATAAATATTTCCAAATAGAGAAAGAAAAGGAATATTCATTGATTCTTAATCGCATTTAATGCAATAAAGTTTTCGTTCCCATGTGGTCTTCTTCTTTTAAAAATAAGCTTTTTAAATAAGCGAGTGTTATGATATAAATATTTAATTTTATGCGTTGTAAAAGCATTACTAAAGACATTTTTTAAAGTTTAATTTTAAACTTATTAGTTATTAGTATTTTGCTGTCATAAATATTGTGTAATAGTTGCTGTTTCATTCGCTTTTTCTGGAATACATTAAATGTGCCGATAACATGTTTCTTTTTAGAAGTTCAAGTGGTATTAAATTACTCTTAATGCTTTTATTCAATTCTAATATGTTACACAAACAGTCGTTTATAAAAACACGATTTTATTGTTGCTAAAAATATTAGCTTTTGCATGTTTTTAAAGTCATTAGATTATTACAGGATTAATAAAGTTTACGGGATTTTAAAAATTCCGAAAACATGACTTTTAATTTTATGAATTTTACATTGAAAATTAAAAATGGAATAGGGAATGCATACTGAAAAGTGGCTGTTTTTAAACTGCTTTTCAGTTTTATTAATTTGATTATCGCTTTTAAAATTCATATATTTTTATTTGGAAATGGAATTGAAAAAACTCTTAATACACAACAATATATTTATCAATTCAATTAAAACGATAAGTGGATGGTTAATAAATTGCATGCTACCACTTCGTTCAAACGACTTTTTCGTTGAAAACAATTTCGTACACAAACAAATTTACACTCCTCAAACAAGAGACAACACATCAGACGTGCGATTTAAATTCAAAACAAAATGGGGAAAATACGATTGGTGAATATATAATTTAATTGCGCTTGGAAACTATTTCCCACACAGATTCGAGACACACACCTTTAATCATTTGCGGTTGAAATTAACTGCCGCCTGACTCCACCCACTATCTGATATACTCGCCCGATCCCATTTCATGGCTTATTTACTTTGCACAACAGTCTAAGGGAGCTTGTTCTCATCTTATTAAATAAGGAAGATTTCATATCGTTCTTATCTTCTACTCCAAGTATTTAACTTTCTTCCTCGTCATCCACCACACCCGGAATGGAATCTTCAGGTTTGCCTGAAGTCCCGGCTGGGTGGTTGATTTATTCCAGATTTCTTCAATTTTGATGTGAGGAAGAAAAAAAAAGGATTTCTAATTTATAAGAGGCATAAAGGACCATATAGTTATTTCTAGATACTTATTTATATCATTGTTAAGTATAATTCAACAATGTTAAATATTACTATATGTATTCTGTTATATGCTTATATATAACAGAATACATATAGTAATGTATTTTATGCTTATATATGTATTTGTTATGCTAAGCCTATCTTCTATTTAAGTTGTCATTCATTACAAGTAGAAAAAAAATTAAATTTAGAGATTTCTAAGTCTATCGAATTGTTTTTCAAACAACAATTTTAAGATAATCATTTTATCTAGCATTCGCGAATCCACCATTGTTTTGTTTTTATCAAGCATTTGAATAGAACTGTTAAAACTAACACAACAATTGTTGGTTCCATATCTTTTTCATTGATTCTAATCCCAACTCCAGAGCAACATACGTTAACTGTCAAATAAATTTTTTAATATACTCATTCTTACCACCGTATACTAAATTATTGCCAATTATTAAATTAAAAAATTAATTCAATTCTGAGTTGAAATACAATTACCATAAAGGAAATTATGCACAGGAAAAGAAGAGCATATGCTTACTATCAATTTATGTTGCTCAATAAATAGATTAATAAAGACAGACGAAATTAAAACTTTCAGAATCAAGTCATATTCATTGTCCCATGAATGTCCCAAACTATTTACATCTATGATTAAGGCATTATTTCTATGTTTAATTTTATATAAATTCTAAAAAAAATATCTTTGTTGAAACTGTGGCCAATGTGTTGTTTGATATATAAAATGAAAAGATTATACAAATTGATTGACATCCATGCTAAAGTGAAAATTTAATTTAGAGCACAAATAAAAGTAGCAAGCATGTTGATGTAATTAATGTATAATACGATTAAAGTCTACTTTAGTAGATCTTGGAAGGATAATGGAAAGGCTAATGGTAAAGCTTGAATTGTTTTAATTAATAAATTAATGAAAAAATTATTTACAGCAACCTGTTTTGATAGATTGTCTGTAATTTTGTATTCTCATGAGCAAACTATGAGAGAAACTTTTCTCTAAAAACTAATTCACTCTATATAATTTCAAGAAATGGACCAAAAAGAAAAAAAAGCCGAGAATATTTCATTTTAATAACCCAACAATAGCATACTTATTGAGCAGTCTTATATGCATTTGCTTATTTTGAACGCCAAAACACGAAGTTTAATTTTTAAAGAGGAAATGAAGTCTTTATTTAGATCATTTGTATGCTTATCCACACTTTTGTTTTCCATTGTTAACAACTACTGGTTTTCTAAAACAATAAAGAAATCATCACGTTGCTTTGAGATTTTGATCCAATAATAAGCCTTTGACAGATTTAGGTAAAAGGGTATTTTATTCACCTGACCTATTATAATTAATATTTAAAAATTATCTTCTTTTTAATTCCATGATGATATTTAAATGAAAATGTGCTTTTTATCATGGCGTGTTTTCACGAAAGCGTTTTTATAATTCATTTCATACATTATTTACATTTTTTTAAAGTTATCCTTGTCTAATCATATCATACTGGCAGGTACATTATTTTTTTCTGGGCCATGAACTCATATTTGTTTTCAATTTTCAAATATATATTTCTGAAATTCCCACGACTGCTAGACACTTCGATGTTAAAAGTTTGATATACTATTTCAATTATGATGAGCATCATGTATAAGAACTTGTGAGTTGAAAAAATGTGATTCTGAAATTTCTTCAAATATTGTTTATTTAGATGCTAAATTATTTTTTTATTAATTGAATTATAAAAAAAATATGTATGTGAATGCAAGAAAGTAAAAAAAAATGCGGATTTCATTAACGAAGAAATTAATCTTACTGTTTCCCATAATGGATATAGTAAATTGATATTTCTCGCGTTTAAAAAAAAATTCGATTCGTTTATTAGTTTGTTATGTAAATTCGTTATAATTCGTTTATTATAAAAATTCGATTCATTTCTGCTTTTGGTGACAAAAAATTTTCTTCAATCATGTGTTATTTATTATCCACCATTTAAAATTAAATGAATTAATTGAATATCTTTCAATTATTTTCAGTATTACTGGTAAAATTGTAAAATGTGAGCGGTGATATTTTGATATGCGAAAATTTGTTAGAAATAATGCTATCTTCGATAGTTTTACTGGACTGATTATTAATTACTTATTATCATTTTAACATATAAACTGTAACATAAAAACAATTATTATTATTTTCTTTCCCTTTAAAACACAAAAAAGCTTCCTAAATTAGAAAAATAACAGTTTTAAAATAAATTCGAATCTTTCAGTAATCATGACATAGGCATAAGATATTAAGCAATTATCTTAAAAAAATTTCAAAGGATGTGTAATTTAAACCAAATACTTAATAAATCACAATGAGACGCTGTAAAACAAAAAGAATTTTCTTTTGTTATTTTCGTTTTCTAATGAAAAACATGTCAAAAGCAGGCGTTAACAAGATTTCAAGTCTTCAAATTTCTTTTATGCGACGGTTTATGGAGTAGATACTTAAAGCCTAAGGAGCATTGATTTAACATGCGAAAGTTTCATTTTAAAGCAAATAAAGATAGTTTCATCTTCCTTAAAATATAAATTAATTAAAAATAATTTTAAACGTTTTTTTATTATGTGATAAAGAGTAATATCTTTTCATGTTTATTATTAATTTTACTATATGTTTAATTTATTATTTATTATTGTAAGTATTAAGGAATCTTTAAATCCGAATCTTTTCAAATTCTCTACCAGATATATTACTATTTATTTAGAATTAAAATAGAATATAATTAATAGTTTAGTTCATTATTTTAAGTTCTAAAAAGTATAAAATTTATGAAGTAGTAAATTTCGTAAATTCTAGCACATCAGAAAATGATTTGAAATTCCATTCCATACAAAATTCCATTGCAAATATGAAACACATAAAGGTTAATATAGCGTGTGAAAATAACATTAATTAAAACATTTTACCCTGCATTTCTGCCACAAATGTTCTTTGCAAGTATGCGTTTATTAATGCGGATACCGGACGTTTAGCAGACGCAACATAAACACGTGTTTTGTTAGTTGATACAATTATTAGATTCTCAGAAATCAGTTATGTCTGTTCAAAATTCAATCACATTAGATCTATTAAAAGCTGTTTTTTAATATCCTCATCCTGAAGTTTCCCGATTAATAAGAGAAAAATAAATATGCAATATGTTATAGATACCATAAATAACATTCACTTTTAGAAATAATTCAAACAGTTTTTGAATGAAAATATGAATAATTTTTTAAGGCTTTCACAATCGGAAGATAAAAAAAAAAATTGGAATCTGTCTTTACCATTCACTGATATTACATAATTTTTAGTGAAATTTATTTCCTTGTGAAATAGAAATCTCCTCATTTTTTCTCATGTAAGGATATTTTCTTTTAAAACTTGAAAGAATATTTATGTTTCTATTAATATATATAAACATCGTTAAGTACTTTTGTTGAGTGTATGATATGCTTTCTAATTTTTAATTCATCTGAAAAATTGGAAGATGATCATATCGATTAATCAAAAATATTTATGATATTTTTTTATAATTCAGACAAAAGAAAATAATATTTATATCTCCTGATGTTATAATGTTGGTTCTTTTACAGCTTAAAATAGAGATAACAACAACGATTCCAATATTTTTTAAGTTAAAATAATATGTGCTGACTTGTTAAGTAATGATAAATAGTTATTATTAATTAAATGTGCTTATTTGTAAATTTTTTATTTAATAAAAATTATTTTTTATCATTTATTTCAAAAACTAATATTTTCCTCTTTGTTATGAAAACAATTCTTATTAATGACATAATCATTTCAATAAATTTAAGCATCAATTCGTTGTATTTTTTCTATTATATTTGACAGATTTTCAAACTTTCAAATTAAAGTTTAGAGTAGATGCTTTCAAGTTGATATTTTTAAAAAGAGTGATAAAATTTGTTGATTTTTACCACTATATTACGTTGATAAAAATATTTATTTAAAATATATAATTAAAAACTATTTCCATTATAACTTATATCTGTATCACTATAATCTTTGAATTAACTATTTAAACAATTGATAACAAATTAAGTATTAGTCATTTAATATAATTTTCAGTGAAATAATGTTAATTATATAATTAATTTTTTATACTAATTAATTCATATTTTCATTTTTAATTATTATTTTTCCTTGTTCTACATATTTTTTCTCCAAAGATTGGCACAGTGCTTATTATTAAAAAAAAAAAAACGTTGTACGGGTATTGAAGATATCGTGCGGATAAAACGTATTTTGGAATCGTAACGTTTAATAACACTAAAGTGTCACTTACATACTTAATCCAATTTCAAATCATTCCATTTGGAATAACACTAAAGTGTTAACTTTCCCTCTTCGTTCACACCATTCAGTCTCGCCCAATGACGTAATGGACTCACAGCAGTAGCGAGCTTTTCTTTACACTTTCTTTACTGCTTTGCTTTCAACACAGACGTTGAACAATGTCACCTAAGGTTCATCACACTTTCTATAGCAGAGTGACCTAGCACTTTTTGTTCATCCTGCCATGTGAAACGATTCATCTTTAAAACGAAACTGTAATTAGACGTTGAAATTTCTTGGGCACAACACGCTATCAGGAAGTAATGAATATAAGAGCTGTGCTCCTGGTTAGAATTTTTATCAAGGAGTCTTTGAATGTAAGAATTCTAAAACAAATAAAAGATTATTCTAAAAATATTAGTCTGCGATTATATATACATTTTTAAATGCAGAAATTTTTTTTATTCCGTCCTTATATCGTGTCCATAAGTTTCCTCGTTATAATATAAACACATGAAATGTTTACTTTTTAAACTTTTTGAATGTCTAACTTTTAATAACCTTTCTATAATTTATATCGTTTTTACACACTTATACAAATTGGTGTTTAAATTAAATAGAAATTGGTTTAAGTGATTTGTTTCAAATGAAATTTCAGTTCGATTTTTATCAGTATGATCGAAAATGAAATAAGATATATAGCCTGAAGATGCTTATTGTTTTACTGTGAAATTTCGTAGAAATGTTTTTATTCTTGTAAATGAAAAGATCAGTTAATTTTGGATAGTGAAAAAATCTAAAAAATTAAATGAGAAACTTCGAATTATCCAGTTCTACAATGTTAATGGTAAATTTTTGCATTTTTGTTATAAGTCATTTGCACTACTTTCATATTATTATTGATGCTTTATCGAAATTTAAGGCTTTTAATTGTGTTTGTTTTTTCCTTTGTTGCTTCCGAAAATGAGATCAACACTTTTGTCGAAGGGAATTTTTTGGAACTTTCTGTCTCTCTCTATATACATACACTCAAATGGTATTTTTATGGTATTTTTTTATTGAGTATTGAAGATTTTTTTCGTTGAAGAATCCCAGGGGTATTTAGTTAGAAAATTTCTATTATAATATGAAATCGGAATAATTATGAAAATTAATTCAAATAGTTGCAGTTAAAAACTTAACAACTCATCAAGATAACCCATGATGAATAGGACAAAATGCGGGGGAAGTAAATTTATTGAGAAAACCAAAAACATATCACTATATGGGCTACATGCTTTAATGTTTTATAAGATATTTTTTTAACGTTTTTCAGATTTTTACAACTTCAAAATATTTCGCCTATTCATTATACAACGATACATGATAAAATCATTTATACGAAAAATGAAATCATATATAAGAAAATATTGTCAAATATTGAATAACTGATTACATTTTTAAGAATGCTTATTAGTGCAGTAATGAAATAATATGCATATTGCGCTTCTGACTTGAAATATGAAATAAAATTAATAAAAGAATTTTAACTAAACGTTTACGTTAACTAAGCGTTACTTTAGTTAAATAATTTTAACTAAACTTTACGTTAAAAGAATTTTAACTTTTTTGAAATTATTGATGATTAATTTTAATATAGCTTTAACATTAATTTTAATTTTTTAAAATTATACCTTATATTTTTTATTGTTTTATTCAGCAAGTGTTAAAATTATACAGCGTTTGGTCAATTGAACAAGACCACATTCAAAGATGAAATGCCAAAGCTTAAAGAGCTTTGGTCGTTAACGTCAAAGATCAGAAGCTTAGACTTTAATGATAAAAAAAGAGGAGTGACAGTAGTCCAAAACAAGCAACGCCGAGTGTTAAACATTAAGTGAGACGAATGTTAAAAAGGGTAAAAGACAGGTGGGGAAAAAACAGCGAGGCATAAATTCTATGAGAAAAGAGTAAACGAAGCCGTTTGAAGTGAGCTATTTTTTCTACTTTTCTGAAAGTGTTTTTTCCCGAAAAAAAGGGTGGTTCGTTTTGGGGAAAAGAAGAAGAGTTCTCTCACCTGTAAGAAAAGGTTGGTTGTCATTACTCGAGAAGTAATTAATCTCTCACTATATTAACAGGCCTTAAAACCTGTCTGGGCTGAAGAGAAGACGCCGTTTGCGTCTGTTGGTGGGAAACCTTGTATTTATTTATTCTCATCCTATCATCTCTGGGAACTGGTCAAAAGGAAGCAACAGCAACAATAACAAAAAAAAAAAAATAAAAAAGGGTTTAAAAGCCATGGGCTCAAAATGGCCGAACTTTGTGAAGTGTGTGACATGCTTAATAACATCAGTTTAGGGAGGGTGGGCACTCCCAATCACAAGCGGGGAAGGAATTTTAGCAGAACAACCTCTTTTTTTTTAATGTTTGTGAGTGTGCTAAACAGCTGATTTTTTTTTTTTTTTTTCATTTTTCCCCCTTACCCTTCCGCACTTTATTTACTACACGCATCTTGTGTTTCTGTGGTGTGCCTGCTTTCAGTTTCCTGTAAGATATATGCCGGGAACATTAGAGGAATGGAATTATTTTAATCAGCGTTGTTTTTAACCGGAACGAGCTAGTTCTGCAAAGAAAAAAAAAGGCTCATCTTGAAGTATTAAAGGTTATTGGACCCCACTCTGATAAAAAGTGAACAATTTCGGATCGCTTAAGAGAAGTTAACTTAATACGCGTGATTTTTGTCTGCGTTTTATCGATCTCCCTGATTTTTTTATATTTATTTTATTTGGTTTCATTTTAGATTTCTGGGAAGTTATCAGAAGCCATTAATAATGTTTCAGAATAATTCATCTTGCTAGATTTCGCTAGAAAGTATTTTTTATATTATTATTTTTAGTTCAGCTAAAATTTTGTTTAGTTTTTAATAGTTACCGGAAATTAACTCTTTACTGGAATAAAGTTTTTCTTTCTTCAATTTGCTGCATTGAATTTTGAAAATATTTGCCCTTATCTGTTATGTTATAAAATTTTATTAGCTATAAGTGTGGTAAAAATACATTTTGCATTTTCTTACATTTTAAGCAATTGTTGAAAAATTTTAAATTATGAACAAATTGAAAAATTGAATGCTGGTTTTGTATTTTTTTAAAGTAATAAAATACAAAACTGTTAGTTCTCTTCATTTATCTTTTTTTCCCTATATTTCTGAGAAATGCTAGAAAAAGGGAAAAAACTCATTCTGATCATATTACAAAGTTAATATAATACTTAAGTTTCAATTTTCTTTAGCTATGAAGATACTGACGTAATTTACTTTCTTACCTATTTAAATCGTTAAAAAAATTGTGTTTACAATTGTTGCTTAAATTATTATTATAATACTTACGGTCTACTTATTACAAAAGCAAAATAGCTTATCTTTGAACATATTTTTTCGTGAAATTAATCTCTTTTTTGGAATATATTGGTTTTTAAAATAGATAAGAAAACTAATTCATATAACTTTAATATAAAAACGTCTTAAGTAATTCTTACGCTAGAATTAAAAAAAAAATTCTTCAAAGTTAAATTTTAAGAGTAATGGGGAATTTATTAAAATTCTGAAGTAAAAATATTTGTTTTCATTTGACTTCTTTAAAATGCAGAAAACAATATTTTGATGTATTTACAATTCATTTAAAATACCACGAACTCTAAAAAATAAATTATTGTTTTTTCGTCACAAAATGATTACATGATAATTATTTTATCATTTATTTCTTCCCTTCTTTTGTACACATTGCCGTTTCACCTAAAAATTGCTAAATTACTGAAACCAAAGTAAATATAGACTGAAAACAATTGAATATCAAATAAATTTTTTCTAGTCATTCAAACAAGATATTTTTTTTTTCTTCTTTTTATCTGTATATAGGGAGTTTTAAAGTTTCATAAGATTTTAAAGAGGTTTTAATCAAAAATCTTTCATTCGAATTAATAATAATTATTTTAAAAAATGGAAACATTGCGGTAACATAAGTAAATAAGTTTTTTTCTGTACTTTTTTATCGTAATTAACGTCACAGGACATTTCAGTCATAAATCCAGTAAGAAAAGAATTCAAATGTGTGCCCATCGGAAGTGATGTGTAGAACACCACCCAACAACTCTGATAAGATGAAAGTACTGTGGTTTCTTTAAATTGTGACAGTATAGAGCTGAAATGTTTACAAATGATAGAAGGGGGAGATATCGTGACGCTTGATCGAGGGGGCGTGAAACTGAAAGAGATTTCTTCTGAGACACAGTCCGACATTTTGTAACCAATTAAAGGAAGAATACTAGAAAAGGGGGCAGTTACAAATAGAGATTTCTCCTTACGCTCTAAGGACATGATTTAGATACATTTCTGTGAATCTTTGATTGATATGCAGAAAATTTTAATTGAATCTTTCGATGCGGTAGATCTGACTTTTAATTCAGAATTTTTTTTCACATTTCAAGTTAGTAATTAATTAATTGTATTAAAATAATGTTTCTCAAGTATCTTTTTCGGAAATTTTTTGAACCCCCTCTCCACCTCCTTTTCACTTAAAATAGGATTAGTGATTTTAATGATTGTGAAGTCTTTAAAAGATATTTTTTAGGAAATTCTTTCAAGAAATTTTTTCTTCATTTCCATCGGAATTCTTTCCGTTTTTATTTTTTTTAAATCAGTGACAGTCGTAACTAAATTTAATATTTAAAAAACAGTTTTTGCTATTTCATTCAATTGTTATGTAATAACATATATCTCTATTTTAGTGAGCAAACATCGATGAAAAAAATGAAGTGAAATATATAAGAGGAAGAGAAAGGGTTAATAATTATAAATGTAGGCAATTAAGAATCATTCTTATTAAGCGCATCACCAGGTAACAATAGAGTAAATAATATTTTTTGACATTAAATTTTAATAATTTGTTATTGAAGTAAAATATTTTTTTAATAATGATTCGTTAGTGAGTCTGCTTATATAGTTTAATTGACGCTTTTTTAGTTACTGAAAGCATTAAAAGAAGGCTTCATAATCTGTAAGTTAGCGTTCTAAATACAGCCACTGGGGGGGGGGGGTTGTGAGTCTTTCAGATTTTTTATTAATTGTAAGAAAATTTAACAGTTTTAAGTAAAAATCGTTAAGAAATTCATCTTGACAAGACAATTCTTTAAAATTACCTTAGTTACTGTTTCGAAGTAAATTGAATTCAATGTATTATTAAAAAAATCATTAAAAAATGCTTTTCAAACTTGAGGTAACGAAAAAATTTTCGTAAGAGTAAAAGTTTGAAGTATTTTGCGTTAAAGTGCTATTTTTTTTGTCATTTCATGCACTAAGCTAATTAGAATTTTTGCAAACCGCAGCCTTAGCTAATAAACATTTTATTTTTGAACAGGAACACCAATATTGTCTTGCTTTGAATATTTTTTTGGCTAAAAAAATGTACACTGATCATTGTGATAAATTTTATTAGATAGCTTTAATGTTTCTTGCAATTTCCTTTCAAATTTAAAAACCTTGTAAAATTAAAACTAAACTATTAGATTTGGTTGAATTAAATTGAATACTATTAAAATAATAAATAAATTTCTTTACAATTTATTTTAAGCGTTTTACTGAAGCATCTTTTATGTATAATTTATTTAATATGGAAAATGAAGGAGCATCTTTTGCAGAAATATGTGTAGAAATAGCTTATGCTTATTATTCTTATGCACTCTATTAAATTTCTTTAAAGCTTTTAATGAAATAAGTGGATTTTTTCCCCTTTATACAAAGTTTGCAAATGGTTGGACAGACTTTTTTTCATTTTTAAAGCATTATGTTATAAATAAATAAATGGAAACAAAGATAGAAGTTTTATTGAAATAATTTTGATAGGGTAATTGATGACTGAATACAAACGTTTGGAAGAAGAGTTTCAATTCAAAAGCCAAATTTAAAAAAATAAGGAAACATTACAGATGATAATGAAATCGAATGACTTAAATCAATTTAATCTTGTAGTCGTTATTGATTTTCAAAAAAATATTTTTTTAATAAAATAAATATTACTTCTTAATAGATTAACGTAACATTTCATAATACTAAAATTATTTTGTTAGAATTTATTTCATGTTCTGAAATAAATTCTAACAAAATAATCAAAATTATAAAATCTGATGCAAATTATATATAACTTTTAGTCACCCCTTAAAATAAGAAAAACGAATTTAGCTCTCCAATACAAAATTGTCTTAAAATTGAAAAGATAAATTGATTGAAAGGATTTTACTATCAGAACCTTGCCGGTTTTGGTCCTTTTTAACCTTCTGGCTGCGTTATTCTTTAAATTCCACTATTTAGATGCAATGTTCGCAAATAATTTCAAATATTTTTCAAAGAAAGTGAACTGATACTATATTCTATAGATAATAATATAATATAATATAATAAAAATCTGTCCTCCCAAAAATAAACACCCTAAACTGTAAAAACTGTGGGAGGCAGCAGAAAATGAACCAATTACCAACCTGTGGAAATCACAGGGTACGCAGCTGGAGGGTTAAAAATGCTGTATTGCTTGAATCATAATTCAACGATTGATCATAACATTTATTGAAAACTAAATATAGCTATTGCAAATCTGTTTTTGCAGGAATATATATTTCTACAGCAAAATTAAAATTATGTGACTTCATTTTATGAAATTATTAATGTTTCTTTCATAAAGTTTTATTTCTAGAAAAGAATTGGATAATAATAAAACAAGTAAACAATTAAATTTTTGCGTTTAAATGCTTATTACATTTCACTATGAAATCTTTATATATAAATGATACTGCTGCATTTAAATATTTGCTTTAATATTCAAGTAGTTAATTTCCAATTTTTTTTAGGATTTTTGATAGCAAGGGCAAATTAATCTAATTTACCGTTTTCTATTTTTCATGAAAAATGTATCTTTGCAAGTCGATATAAAACCAGTGTAAATAAAAAGATTAATTATCTTAAAGATTTATTATTTAACATTTTTTAAGTAAAAATTAATTAAAATAAAACTAATGGGAGTAGCTTTCTCTAAACTTTCTCGCATACCTTTCCAATAAATATTTCGTCCCCCTCTACTCGTTTGAAATTGCGACTTTGTGTAAGCCCGCGTTTACCAATGCCATGCATGACATTTGTAAACGACAGTTATGAAATATATATCTGCGACGAGAATCTAACATTTTTACTTACATTGGTAAATGATAGTTATGAAATATATAACTGCGACGTGAATCTGGCATTTTTACTTACATTGGTAAACGACAGTTATGAAATATATAACTGCGACGTAAATCTAGCGTTTTTACTTACATTGGTAAACGATAGTAATGAAACATATACCTGCGATGTGAATCTAACATTTTTACTTAATCTATAGCAAGGATATTCGTTTTGGGCGTCTTTTTGCCGACCGATTGACACCAAAATTTCACATTTAAATACAGTTGTGAAAATTAGGTAACCTACCGAAATTCATTGATGAGTTATACGTTTTCAAGCATAGAATGTTCAAACCGACGGATGTTAGAATGTTTCAAAAATTAGGTTTAAAAATTTAATAAATATTTAGATTTTAGGTGCTAGGCCTATGCATCAAAATTTATATACATTTCTGTTTGTATTTTGTAATTATCGAGTTAACTTGTGCTTAAACGCATTGATTTCCTGAGAATAGATTAAATTCAAAATTCGCTAGAAAATTGCAAATTTGGTTTAAACTACATATACTAATTTCACACGTCCAACATAAGGCTTTTTGAGTTACCGTGTTATAATACTTCCTCTATACCTCGTAAGAAAGTATATTATGCAAGAAAGTGAAAATGAAGTGAGTTAATGATTTTAAATGCAGGGATTGAAGCATGAACAACTGAGCGGTGTATCATAATTTTTAATTAACATTAATCAATCAAAAATAGTCACTGATTAATTAAAATTTTCTATCTAAAAAGATAAATTTACTCAAATCAAGAATTCAGTAAGGATATAATGTTAATAATCAATTATAGAACTATTCAAAAGAAAATGAAATCAGGGGGAGATAGCGATTATACAAGCAAAGACTGCGTAGCCCAGTGTAGTTTTTATATACACCATTATTAAAAGCCTCCACATATTTTGATTTTCATATTCACCTTAGCACATTCAGCGTCACTTAGATCGACCCCCAAGATATAAAATACTTAATCTGATTCCATCTCCCCTCTTAGGAGTAGGAGGGGTAACTGGGTTGTTTGGTCTTTGTTAAAGCTCTACCTGAATGGATAATGCTCTTAGGTTCACATTTTGCAGAACCTTTTTGTCAGAGCTGTGAAAAAAGCGATACGATCTTGCCGCCTTTAGGTACCTTACAGGCATCACAATGCGCTGCCTCATTTTTTTCAAACATACTATTTATATCTGATATATAAGACACCTCATCTGATTTACTTGTGCTTGCTTTGGCTCATATATATATATATATATATATATATATATATATATATGAAATTAATCTCGTTCTTAATAGTAGGAAGAATGATATCCTTTCGTTTTTTTTTACTTCTTAGAGTTGTAAAATTTTGTATTTGCTACTGTCTGTATTTAATTCTAAAGAAAAGAATTGATGAACTAGCAATATCCAACTAAGAAATGACGAATTGTTTCTCTGATTTTCCTAATTCTGTCATGACCTCACCTTTTATTAACTGCTGTATTAGTTCATGTATTTTAACATATTTTAATTAATTAATTAATTAAACATTTTTTTTACTTCACATCGTTGATAGAAACGAGATAAAATGTTGATAGATTTTATTTACAAACTTAGAGACATATTACATTTTATTAATTAATGACATGAGATTTTAAAAATTGGTTCTCGATTGGACTTGGAGACATTTGATCAAATTTCTTCTCACCTTTATTTTTTCATGATAAAATCTTCAATTCCATTTCTTTCTTTTTCCTACTTTACACGTAATAATTTTAAATACTTAAAGAATACGTAATGACAACTTCTATTTTAAAATCGGAATTTCTCTGGATTGTGAATAAATTGAAGAATTTTGTAGGCTGTAATATAATTATTAAGATAACTCGCATTGTCATTCGTGAAAACTTTTATAGAGCATAAAAGAAATAATTATAAAATGCAAGAGTAAAAAATATTAGCATATTTAAGTAGAAGAGTATAAGTTCTAAAAAAATTTTTTTTCTTTATGTGACTATCATTGAATTGAAAATGTTTTGCGATACATTCAACAATAAGCTTTTCGATCAGTCTGACACTCTTCAAATAATTCAATTGCAAAAATAGATAAATAAATAAATAATTTTTAAACGTTTTTCTCCTATCTCCCCAATTTTGCAATAATTACTTTAAAATCTTTATGCTGAAAGAACGCTGCAATCATAATCTAACAAGTCTTAGATTGCATAATTATTTAAGCATTTTCTTCATGAAAGTATGGAAAAAGAATCGAAAATTTTCATTTATGTTTTTCAAAAAACGCTGGTCAGTTGGGGCTCTGAGCAATATCTTTTTTTTCCTATTGTTGAAAAAGATAATTTCCTTCTCCCTCCCGCATTTTTTGAAACCACAATTGCTGATTGCAAAGGAATGAATGCATTCCTCGTGTCTTATTATGTCTGTAAAAGTATAATTTTGTATCTCTAAAAGTTCCTAAAATGCATTCATTTCTAATTGAAAGAGGAAAATCCGAAAAAATGATGATTCAGAATAGTTAAGGGCGGTTGCGGTTTTATGAAATAAAGGTAAAAATAGGAGTCTAAAAATGAATGAACTTTTTTCTTTCATATTTCATCTTGAATTATTTTTGTTCACATTTTTTTGAAATGAAATCATAATAAATGATGTTTGATAGTATCTGAAATTATATTAAGAATGTTGATTTTAAACCTATTAATTTTTAGTGTGACTGAATTTTTGCTATGCCTTTAAGCCAAACACTGTAAAAAGAATACTCTTGGTCTAAGCAAAATTTCATATAAGTTCATAATAATAAAAATGATAGGAAGGATTACAAAAAAAGAAGGGAAAAATCACTCTTAAGATATTTGTGAAATGTATATACATTGATTAAAATAGAAAACCAAACTGTTGCAAAGCTAAAATTTCAAATGTGATATGAGTACGGGGTACAAAAAACATTCCCTTTTTTTAATTAAATAATTTTTAGAACATAAAATAAGCTTGTTTACACTCCTTTTTTTTAGAACTGAGCTTAAAAGCTTGGCAATCATGTTTCCCGAAATAGTCTTTCTGTATATCTTTTTTGGTAAAAATCTAAAGTTAACTAAAATTCCATAAAAATTTATGATGTTGCAGTTTTATGTTAAAGAATATAACGCCAGTTTTTAATAGAAGCAAAACAAATTTCTCTTTTTCTTATTATTCTAATATTTTAAAATCTTTCGTATTTCATCATAGATGGGAAAAAAGCCAGCATTTAGAATGTAAATTTAGTTTGTACTGTTTTAATTGCTAGCTTGATTTTTTTTTATATGTATCTGAATTTTTTCTTATTAAATATCTTTTCACTAATGATTCAGTTTCAGTCATTTTCTGCCTTGAAATAAATATGGTGCTGCCATCTATCGATGAGACGTGTAGACTAACATTAGCACAAAATAAAAGAATTTGAAATCAAATCTTTTCAACTCAATTCATTGCAACAAATTGAAACATTTTTTTATCAAAAATATTTGCATTTAATATCTTTTATTAATTAATTACAGATAAGTGTTTAATATTTTTTATGTTTTAGAGGTGCATTTTAATTTGATAAAATGAACTTCATTTCTCTTTACGGTTTGATTTCGATGCATTTTAGAACTTTCTCAGCATGTCAGAGCTAGGAGTTTTCAAATGATTTGTAGTATAGTGTTGGATATATTTATTATTTTTATTATTTTTCATCTTTATATCCTTCAACTTACAATTCTTTCCTAATTTCTGAGTATTGTCAAGAAAACTAAAAAAGAAATTCGCGTTGGTGTTCTGAATCAACATTACCGCAATAAATAAATAATTTTTTCATATAAATTAAGCTTAAAGGTTAGGATCTCGGGTTCTTTCAAAAGCATGAATCCTCCGTTATCGAGTAAAATAATAGTTAATCTTCTCATAAAATTCTTCCATAATTCATCTGTGACACGCCAAAAGCAACAAAATGAATTCCACAAATGAAAAAAGATATAAAAAATAACCATTGCAAAGCTTAAATACATCTAAATTTTCCAAGAACTTTTGAGTGTGTGTGTGTGTTATTTTACGCATCTCCGTCGCTAATTTATCGCTTTTTTGTCGACGTCGCCTGAATAAATTTTACGTTTAATAGCCCAAAACTAAAGAAAAAAAATCAATAAAAAAGAAGAAATAAAAAATCGAAGCGAATTGGGTGGATTCGTCTTCATCGTTCTAGTAGGGAATCGACGACGAGTAGGTTTTAAAAAACGACGAGTGATAGGAATTCTGTGACCGAAATTTTACCCCTTTCTTCCAAAGCACATAATAAGATTTTTATCGCCCTTTTATGCCTTTTTTGCAGCGGGGTCCCGGCCTCGTTTTCGTTATAAATCTTCCCACGATATATTCAGAAGGTCGACATGTAGAAAGGGACCAAATGGATGCTCAATCGAGGTCAGCGTTTTTCCTCCACTCAGGCACTCCTCCTAGTTTAAAAGCATCAAAGGACTTGACCTACTGAATATTTTGGGGAGCGTTTTATTCTTCTCCATATTTTTTTACCCCTTTTTCCTCCCGTTTTATTTCGAGGCCCGCGCGTCATGCTTTGTGAGAGATTCCGTTGTGCAACCTTCGGGAGCAAAAAAAAGTCACGTCGGCAAAGAAAAGGATGCCTCTCGTCACTCGAAAAATCCTATTCATAATAAGTGAACTTGCCAAGTTAATTGATTTCCCTTTTGTGACCGACTTGTCTGGTGAGAAAGGGGTTGACCACAGGCTGCTGCTCCACGGGCAATTTTTTACCATCCGTATATTTCTTCGAGGACACAGCCGCTTTTGGGGAAAATGGTGATACATTATGGTCAGCGAAGAAGGTCTCTGCTGGAGAGGAACTAGAGCAGGTGTCGGAAGTAGGCACCAGCATAGTACACAGAATTTGGCTAGTACTGTTCATGATAATATGACGTGTTTATTCCTCAACCAAGTCATATAACCCCATGTCTAAGTGTTTTTCAGGGTTTGGATTTTTTTTTTTCAGACCTCAGCAGCTTCTCGGAATAGAGAAGTTCCATAATGTATAAAACATTTTTATAAAAACAGGGTAGACCTTTGTATAAAATTGAGACAGGTGGGCTGAGTAAGCACCCATGCTGTACGTAGGTATTGTTAACTCCTTTTCATAATAAGTGCACTTGATTACGTTATGAACAGCCCACGGATGATTCCAAAGTAAGGTGCTTTCAACAGTCCTGTAGACTTCTAGAATTTTGTTGCTTTTCAAAGAATTGTATCAGATTTCTTGTCAGCTTTAAAATACCTCTTAAGAGATTTGAACATCAATATAAGTAGATGTACTAATTAAAACTCAGGAGAGTACGACATCTTTGTTATTTGGATAAAATCAATTTGAGAAACTTATTAACTTCTTTTTTTTAATAATCTTTGAAAAAATATTGGTCACAGTCGTTTCCATGAACAATATTAACACCATTTCGTCCACATTAACATTGAAAATATGGTTTAGAAGAAATACGTATTAATTTTAGTATGAGTCAACGTGAAAAGTTAATTAACTCATATTTTTATAACAATTGGAACAATATTGGCCGTAGTCCTTTCTATGGACAATTTGTACACCATTCATAAATTGTCCATGTTATCATGAAAAACATAGTTTAAAAGTGTGGATCTCTCTTTATTAAAAAAAATCCATGCGTTTTAATGTTGTTTCTTGTTGCTCATACTTTTACTAGTGTGATTTAAATCTCACGTTGTTCACAACTTTTGTCGATCAGATTTATTATTTTTTTATTCATCAATATAATCATTTGTCAAAAGTTTTATTACCATTTTTATTCTTTATGCTTAATATTTACATGATAACAATAAATTCTTGAGATTATGTTGATTTATCAGTCTTCTGCCTCGATAGAAAAATATACATAGTTGATAAACTTTTTCAGTACACGAGTTAGACCAATCACCAAGAAGCGTCAAATCGGAAGTTTTATTATATTTGAAAAGTGTCAAAAACGAAGATAAGATAATATTGTATTTTATTCCCAGCTCTAACTTTTTAATTTAAATTCAATGCATATTACAAAGAAGGAAGAAAATGGGTGATAAAATTAACATTATCAGAAAAACGCCTGAAGTTGATAATAATGTATCTTAATACATCAGCTTGACAAGTCTGTTTTTCTGGTTATCAAATTTTAAATGAATCACCTTGTTTTACCTGTTATTTTAAACTTTTAATTACATATTCAGTACGTCAAGTCCTTGTGAAAATCGAAAGTATATTTTTGAGTGAATTTAAATCATTACTCGACTGTAATTAATAAAATATTGCTATTTTTTAATCTAAGCTTTATTAAGATTTAGAATATAAACTCTTATTCAGTCGAATTGAGATCAATATTCACTGAACAAAGAAATGCGAAGAATGCTTCGAAAAGAATACAGGAGTAAATATGCATTGTTGATATGGGTTTAAACACGTGTGTTAGCGCATATCTAATTAGAGTGTTTTTGAAACAATTAATTTCTCTCGTAAAACTTGTTTGTCTTTAGTGAAGTACTCTATTTGTTTGGAGGTCATAGCTCATTTAATGAGAACATACAAATTGTTGCTTCATGTTCCTTTTCAAAATGAAACCGGCGTAATTTAATTTGTATTGATTTTTTTCACTTAATGAAGAAATATTGCCTTTATTATTATCCATTCTATTGAAACAATTTCTGACCCTGTGATTCGTTGTGTACATATTTCTTACGTATATCATCAATCTTAAGTCTCTCTGTTTATTAAACTTATAGGAAATAATAATGACGCAAACTGAATGATGCAAGTGACAAATGTCACAATTTAGGAGGCAATGTGTTTAATGATTTAAGTTTGCAATGTGTTACGTATAATTTTAAAATATGGATCAGGGTTTTTTATAGCATTAGCACATTAATATCAGTAAAATAAAATGATCTTCAAATATCTTATTTCATAATTACTGCATCGAAGAATTAACAAAAATTATTTTTCATATTAAATAATATATTACGCAAAAATACTATGATAACTTTTTTGGTATAAACGATCTCAGTTCCGGTCATTGTATTCTCATTTTTTGTAAATTTTTAATTGTAGAAAACATTATGATTCTCTTAAATATAGTCTCACTATAGTATGATAAAATTTCGTAACTCATATTTTTATTTATCGTACTAACATTAAAAAAATAATCGTAATTCATCAATAAATTATTACTTTTTTCCTTTTAAAAGGATCTGCCTTCATGAGAGATTCATTAATATTTCATAAAATTCTATTTGATGATGTTTAATCTTGAGATTAATAAACACAATTTTGTTATTCGAAGGTTTTTCTTCCATTGGATAATTAAATAATGACTCATTGGCAGCTGATTCTTTTTTCGTTTTAATCAATTCAACGTATTTCAGTAACAGTGATTCACTGGCAGATGTTTCTGATTATCTTTATACCAAATTCTTCTTAGACGAATTTCAATAATAATTATTCGTTGGCATGATTCATATCTTTTATTGTTAGTCTCAGTTAGATCATTATGAATTAAATTTAATCTCGTGTTTTAATATAAATTAAGTTTAATGATGTTTTAAATAATATGCTTTTGGTAAATGAGTTACATGTTATTTTCCTCCTTGATTTTAGGTAGATAATAATTAAGCTTAGCGCTGTAAATGAAACAATAACAAATAACGGTATATTAAATATTTTGTGTATATATATGTATGTTCGCGCGCGCTCTAAATATTCATCATTGTGTGTACCATTTTATCCAAAATACCCTGACCGGAAATCGAACCCTCGTGCCTATGTACCACCATACATGCTTTTATAAGAAAAACCCATTTATCTTTATTTCAACAAGACTAGTGGGGCCATCACTACAAACCCTCTTGCTTAGCGTGTGTTGGAATTGAGGTTAGTGTGTGAATCGCTTTCACTGTCAAGGGGGAAAGTCCCATTCTTCTTCAATGCTTTTCTTTTCTTTCGCGTGCCTTGCTTAAGGTGCGTAATATCTTTTTCCTCACTGCTGATGTATTATTTTTTTTCTTTTTCTTTTTTCCTTCCACGGAACATTTCATCGTTACTTATTTTATTCAGACTTCTTTTCCTAATATGAGCCCAAAATTAAATGAGCCGAGTTATGGGTTAAACTTTGGCGAATGAAACGTTTTCCATCAGGTTGTTCAATATGAAGGAAATTATTAACATGTTAAAAAAAAACTATTTGAGCCACATGCTAAATTTTTATGGTAATTTATTTTATAAATAAATACCAATGTCTTTATTATATATTTCTCAGTAGTTTTCTGGAATCAAATTAATGTAGTTAGAGACCGAACTTTATTGAATGTTATTTACGAGGAATACTATTTACATAAGCTATTAGTTATATAATAAAAAATTTACGAATATTCAGCTGAAATTGTCTTTAAAAAGAAGGTGTTTTAAAACGTTATGCAAATTGCCTAAAATTATTTTAATGCATCTTTAGTGAAGCCTCTTTTTTTAGAAGAAATTAATTATGATAAATAAAAATAGCACTAATTTAACCATCTACTTGATGCTTTATTATCATTTAAAACTAAGTAACCTACTGTTACAAAGAAAATAGAGCTTGAAATTTTTCTGATAACAAATTCATCGAGCCATGGTTATCACTTTGTTAACACAAATACATAGTATCCTTTTCTGAGTGCTGCGAAAAAAATATTTTACAGAACTCTCACAAAGTGTTAATTAGATTTTGATAAATATATCAAACTTCGCAATTTTAATTTTATCGTAAACAAAGCTCTTATTATATCATCAAATCGAATTCAAGGATCTCTCTTTCCCAGTTTTAGATCAAAATCGCAGGCAGCTCTTGAAACAGTGATAAAATTGAAAATTCTAAAGTTTACAAAATAATGCAGTTTTGTGCTGAAAAACGCGTGCTGAAATATTGCTGACGTTGCAAGTCAATCAACGAACCTTTTTATCTTATTTGATGGTTCATCGACAGATTGGTCTAGTAGTTTGATTATGTTACGTTTTATTCATTTAAGTAATATTTAGTTAAAATGAAGGTCGAAAAACTTTCAAGGTTCATGATTCAACACTTTGTGCAGGGTTTTAGAAAATTCTACGATTATTTATTTTCATTTTCAAAAAAAAAAGTTTAATGTAACATATTCAAATCATATTTGAAAATTTTAGACACACATTTTTACTATTTACATATTTTTATAATCTTTAATTCTATCTTGTCTGTAATGTTATCGGTTAATTTAATTTAATAAACTATATTGATTGAAAACTATTCATTGAATCTGTTGCAAATAAATTTTTCACTGGCATGTTACAAATCCTTGTCTCTGTATATACACCTGCACAACTGTTTTTACTCGTATAGAACAGCTATGTAATTAATTATAATCACTTCCGGAAAAGTTACGAAAAAAATAATTAATGATAACTATAAAGGAATGCATAAGTTTAAAATTAAAATTTACAGCTCTTAACACGAAAAAAATAGTAAATGTTAACTATAAAGGAATGTATAAGTTTAAACTTAGAATTTACTGCGCTTAACATCCTTAATGCAAAATTAACATGATTGTTTTTACTTTCATAAGTGTTAGTTAAATAGAGACCTCTTAAAAATAATACATATTCGAACGAATATTTCATTCGTTTTGAAAGCAGTTTAAAATAACATTTTAAATTTATTTCAAGTAATAAAAACAATCATTTTTCAAGAAATTTTTTTTGTATGCATGGCATTTAAAACAAAATATCTCAAAAGAAAGTTATAAATTCCTGCAAACAAACAATATTATTAATAGTTTCTGAGATAAAAATATCGCCTACACCTTTGCACCAATTTTTGATTTCCAAAGTTTGAATAATTTTTTTACCATGATTATTACTTTGATTTGTTAAAAACATGTAGTAATTTAAGTTGAATTAAAATCGATTTTTGATATGTTAACCAAGTAATTAATATATATACAACTCGTTTCACACGGAAATATTTCGTACTGCCCGTTTAACAAATTTGAAAAAAAAAGAAGTTCTGTATTAAACTAAATTTACCTGATAGAAAACGGGGTGAAGTCATGCTTCCCATGTAATACTTTTTTCTTATTTGTTTCTTACATATCAAAATTTATTTATTTTTACACTTAGTTAAATGTATCATTTTATTTACTACTTAATTTTTTTTTCACTTTAGGTAATTATGGTATTAAATAAGTCAAGGAAACAAACATTGATATTTTTAGTGTTCTTTTGCTTTTACTTATGTTTTCATGCTTATTTTTTTATTATTTCGATTATGTCTTAAATACGGACGGAATTATTTTTCGTTTTAAATTATTACAAAACTCACGGGGAAAAATATTTTTAAAAATATCTCTTCCCGCATTTCTTTACTTCTTTGTTATGACAACACTTATTCATAAAACAATTGCTATATTCGACAAGCCAGATCCTGATTCGCATAACATAATCCTCAATTTCATTCCATCGCTAAATACTTCTGAGATATGATAAACGATTACCCTGCAATTAAATCATCATGCATTTCCATCCGAATGCCGATAATGCATTGGGACGAGTGTTATGCATTTTTGAAACATTCACTGTACTTTCGCGATCGCTTTTCGGTTCAGCCTGTGAATGGGCATTAGCAACTTTTCCCAGCCTAGACACGAACGCAGGAAAAGGGTAACGTTCTAGGGTCATCATCAGATAAATGACTCTTCTCCAATTGCTGTCCTGCGAGACCATCTTCCGTGATGAACTTGCATGCTACTTGCAGCTACTTCATCAGCGGCCGCTTCTCCGACAGATATGCTAATTATTTTCAATACAAGCTCGCTCGACGGGCATGCCTTTCTTCCAATTGCCGCTCGAGGAATTTTCATTTTTTTGCCGGATGACTACTTATTCCTTTTGTAGCTAGCGTGATTTGTTTTGGAGATAGGCAAATTGGAAATGAAACTTTTTAAGAAATAGGGATTATAAATGTAATTTCTTTATTTATTTCAAAGACTTCAGAGTTTCTTAGCTGATGATAACGTTTGCGTTTAAGAAATCCCCCCCCTCTCCCAAGATAAGGATGTTTCAAAACTCATTCGTTTTTAGTGTTATTTATTTTCTTTTATTATTTAGTCATTTCTGTTCGCTTCTTTTTTTTATTTTATACTTCTTTATTCATAAATATGGAATTAAAAAGTTAAAACTTAATATATATGTTTTCAAAATAAATATGACTTAGTTTCAGTTTATTTTATTGTACTTGTTGATGCTTAATTTAATGATACAATAAGGATGATCTAACTTTAAATATAAATGTAACTATAAGACTTACTGAAATATTTATGAGTATATTAAAAGCATTAGTCAACTTATGTATCGTCATATTACATTCCAGAAATTTCTATTTCTAAATATTTGAGAGAAAGAGAGGAATAAACAACATAGCGCAAAAAACATGCTTCAAGCCTTAAACATCCGATTATCAATTCTTTTAGTTTTTAGGGCGTATAAAACTTGTGCTAAGAACTTAAATCAAAGCTTACAAAAATGCACAAAAGAGAAAAACGATGAAGCAGTCCGGATATCCCTATTTCTACATTTTCCGTTTGACACCTTTTTAGTTAAACGGAGCACGTAATAAAAGACAACGCGACATCGCCAGATTGAATTCTATTTTTTCAATGGTATTTTCCATTGTTATTGAAAAATTGCATCACATCTGGGACATTTTAACACTATCTCAATGTTTTCAAAAACAATTGTTTGTCTTCACCTTGCACGTTCCTGACATTTTCTTAGTCTCCCCCTTCCCCTCCAAATACCATAAAAACTTCCGGTAATCTCTGTATGCCCCTGCTTAACTTTCTTTAAGAACAAGGCATTTTTTTAGTGATAAACTTATTACCTTCTATTCGATGTGTTAGGTGTTATTGGCACTGTATACTGTCGTCCTTGTTCGTATTTCTTTTGCATGGGTGCTTTAGCATTAGCATTGTTTCTACAACCTTTCTGTAATGAATCGTTTTTACAGACACAATGCCCGGGTGGAAAGAAAAAATGGTCCGTTGATTGCTCGTTTTTAAGCTTAATCGTATATTTAATATCCGGTCACACTACAGAGATTAGCATAACCAAACCCAACGTTTTTTTTTATCGTATTCTTTCAGAAAGTATTTACTAATAGATATTTTAGATTTGAGTGATTATTAAAAAATGACAAATGTCCTTCCTAATTTCCGGTGGTACTTTTCAATGCTAACAGAATATAAATTTCTTCAATTATAATAAGTGATAGGAAACAGCGGTTTCTCGCATTTACTAATTTTTTTCTCGTTTCAAGTAATTGCGCGTTTTAATTTATTCATAACAGATTGAAGCTTTTGCTTAATTTTGAATTTGTAATTAAAAATAAGTTTGGTAATTTTAAAAACAAAATATTGTAAGTTGGGGAAAAAGGAATCCATTATTTTTTTTCCAGGCATCTACCGAGAAAACAATGGATTTCTTTTCCCATTATTTTCAAAAATTCCGTATGGAAAGGAAATAATGGAAAGAAATCTCAGTAGATGGCTGTAAAATAATATATTTTTTTCTCCAACCTAATATTACAAATTACAACTATGTACACATACTATATTAGTCAAATGTTAATCATTTTAAATAAATTGATAAAAAATGCTTACACCTAAATTGTACTTCCCTATTTACGAAATTTTTAAGGTTGTGTGTGTTTTTATTAATTAGATCCCGAAAACTTTCGTATTAACATAATAAAATAAGGAAAAAAGAAATTAATTAATGGTATAATATATCTTTCTTAAAACATTTTACAAATAATTATTTTTGGGATATTTTTGATACCAGAATTATTTTTTGCGATTCCGAACAAAGTAAGTTTTCAGTTTTGGGGAAATTTCTGCATTTAAATTCTGGTAATCCAGTTGAATTGGGACTAAAATATCAAGATTATTATTTTGAAATTTAACTTGCAGGAAACTAAAATTTACCGGTTTTAAGGAAGAGAAAATAGCATGAATTTTGTGACAATATTTAAATGTTAATTATTGATTAAAATAACTATTTTAAAATCTTTTAATTAATACGTATGCATTTATTAAAATAAGTTATTAAATTCTTCATTATTAAACTTAATAACCTGATTAAAACCTTGGAGTATAGAGCCTTTTTTGAAGTCTTTTTTTATATATAAAACTAAATGGACGTGTTCAAGTTGATTTAAACAGTCGCTCTCTTAAAAAAGTAGGGCTATGAAGAAATAGTAAACATTTCGTCTATCATAAACGTTGAGAATAAACCGATATACATCTGCCGAATTAAGATTCCATCTTAAAATTTATTTAGTTGCTTTATTTTTTATGCTACTTCTACGCTTTACTTTACTTCGTGTAAATTCTGATTCTTGATTTTCCCGTTAAATAAGAGGGAGGGAAAAAGAAAAAAAAAAATTCTCCGCCACATTTGAAGATAAGGAAAGAACATCTGCGGCTTATTTTTTTTTATGGATATCGTCCACAGTAGGGTTGGAATTTGTTTCTTCTTTTAAAAAAGTATCTAATTTGTAAAGCGATCTCTCATGGCAGGAAAGGGTTGAAAGCATGAACAACAAAAAACAAATAAAATCAGCATCAATCATTTCTCACAGCCGTTAAATTAGGAAGAATTAGCATTGCCTAACAGTATTAGTTACAATTCAGCATATGCGTACGCATCTGTTTGGTTAGAATTCCCAGGGAAAACGAGACACGAATTCCTTCAACTAGTTTAAAAACTTTTTGATCGTTCATGATAAATTATTTTTTCCTATGGCTTTAAAAGATTTACATTAGATAAATGTTGATGAAGCTAGCAAAATGCAACAGTTTATCCCTCTATTAAACTGTTTCTGATTCAAAAGGAGTTCGTTTTAATTTTTAAGTTAAATTTTTTAATTGTTTTTTAATCTGGTTTAATGGATTTGCAGATTATTAGACTAATATAGTGATTATCATTTTTTTATTATTACTTTAAAGCTAGAATAGCTAAAAGAGACAAATAAAAAAAAATCAAGCAATGCCTGCTTGGCTTTGAAAGAAAGATGAATTAAAAAATATCTTTATTCCCGTAATACTCATAATATTAATATTTATATTCAGTTAAAAATTTTCTTGGCATATTTTCAATACTGATTTTTTTAATGTTATTTTAAAACTGACATTTTTCAAAAGTCTTTTCATAAGTTGATTTCAATCTGATATTATAAAAGAATTTCTAAAAAAAGTTACACTTTTATAATCTTGACCTTGAAGTAGTTGTTAAAGAAGGAAGAGTTCTGATGACTTTTAAATTATTTTCATCTCTGAATAGGAGTGACGTACAGAATGGATTGATATTACTTGTTACCACATGATAGAACTGGCTTACGCATGTGCCTATTATTTGAAATTATCACATGCTAAGCATTTTATTATTTTTTTGGAGAGTAATGAAAACTTTTGCTTATAAGCTCAAATTTTAAAATGTTTGTCATGGAATTTTACATTTTATACAAAAGTAATTTCATATTTTCTAATTCTTTTTCTGCCCTCTCCAAGAAAGAAAATTACATTGCAACTTTAATTTCTTTTCTTTTGTTCTTAATTGAATTCCTTTATACTACAGCTTTAAAATTTTCAGGACTTAATTTCGTATTTCAAAAATAATCTCGACTATGTATTACCCTTTTCTTCCCTAAACTGGAACTTACGTATCCCCCCTACCACCACGATCGCACACAGTTTTTAAATAGATCTATGTTTTAATTCTTATCTAAGCGTAATCTTGTGTTCTGCTCTCACTCGTCTATTCAACTACATAAAATTTCTGGAATTTTATTTCTACAAAGATTTTTTTTTCCAATTTTTGAAATTCCCTCTTTATCACCGATAAAATCTGCAATTGAATCTTCGACCCCTGAGATTGGAGTCAAACTGTGGACCCCGCCCCAAAGACAAAAGACCCTGAGTGTCCAGAAAGAGAGAAAAAAAATCAGAAGAGGGGAGGGGGTGCACTCTCTACTGCTTGTCGAAACAATTCGTCTTTTGTTTGTTCTTTTGTTTTGGAACAAAACTGCGGCCCTCTCTAAGAAACTTCCGCCGCTTGTTCCCGTGAAACTGTTTCGAATCAACAAGCAGAAAACTCGACGCTGTTAATTAGTTGTCTTTCCCAATATTTATAAAAATGCACAACGTCAGCTCCTTTTCATTAGTCTGAGAGAAAAGCTCAAAGAAAACAACTAAAGGAGACTTCGAGAAGGGAGAGAGAGAGAAGAAAAAAATAATAATAATAATTGCTTTAGGGAGGCGAGAGCAAGGGGGTTTACTGAATGAATAAGATAATAATCTCATGTCTTAAATAATGACCGGAAACTGCAAGAAATTCTGTAATATACTGTCTTAGATAAAACTTGACTAATAAGAGAGACCTAGGAAGGGGAGGGGGTGCCGAAATAATGAAATGTAAGAGTCTACGTGAAACCGAAACAATGGGCCGGACTGGGCAGAAAGGAGGAGAAAAAAAATTATAATAATAAAAAGCCAACATGAAATAAATAAATAAAAAAAAGAACGTCTTTCGTCCCCGTTCTGACATGGCGCCCCGCTATTAGCATGGCTGGAAAAAGGGGGTGTGGGTGCTTTTGACATGTCTCTCTCAGCATCGCGGACGAGTCCATTGTATGAATGAGAAAGGACATTTTCTTTTGTGGAAAATTGCGTTTGTTATCGGGCCCAACAAAATTGTGTATACGTTAGAAAATTAGTTGTGTCACGGAAGAAATACTAATGATTCGGATTTCTAAATGGCCCGGCAAAAGACTTTTAAAAACCTCGCCGCTTCGACGGCCATTGTTAGACGAGCCAAAGCAAACATTAGACTAGAAATCGGAAGGGAAAAAAGTAACAATAAAAACAGGAAAAGAAGGGAAAAAGAACAAAAAAAAATGTTTGCCCTAGAGCGACAATTAATTTTTGTTAATCTTAACATTCGTCGGAGTTCCTCCCCACTAGTTCTCAGTTGCTGCAAAACAATGCAAGCAAATGAACAGCAGCATTTTCTTTTGTATCCATACATAGCCTTTTTTTTTATGTATTGTTTTTCAGGAGGAAAGTTTTGTTGGAATCCCTTTAAGCAAAGTCGTTTTATTAGAATAGACGCTCAGTAATATTAAAGTAATAATAAAAAAAACGCTCCTTTGTTTTGCGTAATTTGTATAAATCCTTAATTTTCAACCATTTCGATATAGAATAGCAAACCTTGAACCACATTTTGCTGATCGTATCTCTAAGTTAAGTCATGAAACATTATCTGGCTTAGAACTTGACACCTTTACAAAGTTATATTCTCAACAGTCCAATTGATAATGCACGTTTTCTTTCTTCACGAATATAAATTCATAAGTGGAGTCTTATGCTCATAAATCAATACCTTTTACAATTTGCCTTCAACTAAACTTTCAACTAAGAATGTTCCAGATTTCTTATTTATTTCCTAATTTCAGAATGTCTGTACTTCATCATTCTATAGTATCTGTGACTCACAATTAGTTTTAATTCTTCTTAACTGTTTTTACAGCATAAAAATTACGACTTTATTATCAGTAATTCATATTTCGTAATTAGTTCAGAATTTAAAGCTAAATACAAAGCTTCTTAAATAATAATAAATAAAATGAACATTAAATGTGCATAAACGCCATTTCATTCAAATGTTCGTTCAGCGCGAAATTATTTTTATTGTCCTACGAATGTTTTATATTGTTAATTTATTTTCATATTTTTTAACACTCACAAAAAATAAATAAATGTTCATCCTACGAATATTTTATATTGTTAATTTATTTTCGTATTTTATCTAAACACTCACAAAAAATAAATAAATGTTCATAGCGCATTCTTTCATTTTTATGTAAACTTGAAAACAATGTTCCGCTTTTTCATTGTTATTTTTGGTAAGAAATTATTAATAAGCATGATTTTTTAACTATTTAAAATTCTTTACTTCACAATTTCGTGTTATTTTATATAAAAAGTACAGTTTAAAATAATTCTTGATTAATGTATTCATTCCTGGCTATTGCTGAATATAGCACTTAAGCACTTTATTTCGTATTTTTCTTGGAGTTAAAAAATATCTATTGTTATTTATTTATTTGTAGATTTAGCAGAAAATATAAATATCGTTACTTCGAATAGATAAAAGCAGAAATACTACGACTCATTTAAAATAAACAAAATGGAATAGCTTTTCTTAGAAATCAGTATCGAAAATGTGCTTTTTGATCAGTGAACGTGACATTTCAGTCGCACTTATAGAATAAATAACGTGGAAAAGAAAACAAAAGTTCTTTCAAAACTAAACTGATTAACTTTCAGCTAGACAGCATTTGCATCACAAAATAAATTTTTCTATTCATGTGTTTTAAAATATCCAAAGTATCAAAAAATATTGTACGTTAAAAATACTGTGCTTACCTTCAGAAAATAGCATATTTTCAGGTATAAAAGTATTTTAATTAGTATATACAAAATTAATAATAATTTCAAACAAATAAGTGTATTTAATAATTACCCTTCCATGGTGGGGAAATCCAATAATCATATCTGCTTATTCGACACATTCTTTTACCTTTCAACAGTTATTATAATGGAATGATGTTCTGGAACATTTCAGTTTTTAAATTTATCTTATTAAGAAACTTTGGTAAAGTTTACTTAATGCAATGATTCCTAAAATAAGACTGTTACGGAAATTTCAAATTCGTGGAATCTTTTGGACAGTTTTTTCCCCTATCTGTTGGAAAATGTTTATCGAATAAAGCTGCAACATTGCAGTTTTCAGAATAAACAATTATGGTGAAAAATACAGTGATGCGCTGGTTTTATTTTCAGCTGTTGCGAAACTAGCATTATCGTCTGCGTATGGTTCTGAAATTCTTCTCGATAACAAATAAAATCAGAATAAATTAATTTTAAAAAGTCTTATCGAAGGTAAAGTAATTAGAATTAATACGAGAAAAATTTAATTAATTACAATTTTCAAAATTGAAAAGCTTAAGTAATATTCATTGTTTCTTCTATAAAGGAACAATTATTTTTTTAACTGTTTTTCATTCTTCTTGATTACACCTCAGTTTAATTAAAATAATGCCATATTCTAATTTCTTGCTTGATCAATTTTTGTGCCTCAATTTCATTTTTTACTGCGAAATATTTTATTGAATAGTCATTTGAACTTAACAAATATAACTGTTAACAGTTTTTTATTGATATATATGTATTAAGTGGTTGATATATCATTGACTTTAATTATTTCGAAAAATAATTTCGTGTGATACTTGGCTGAATTCATTATCAGATTCAAAATCCAAATTTACCGTGTCCTTGTCATATATTTCAGTCATTCTGAAAATTTATTTAGAAAAACAAACTTAATAAAATTAAAAAGAAAGAGATTTTTTTGGTCAAATTCTGGAAAAATCAATTTTTTTTCTATTAAAAGGCAGAATTTAAAGGGTTTATAATTATTCTCTGTTGACTTGCACAGTCCTCTGCAATTAATTATTAACATTGAATACTAATTCTTTCACTTTTAACACAAAAAATTAACTATATAATAATAATTTCTTATTTAAAAAGTTTGCTTTCAAAATTGTTGTATTTTACTTGACCATTATAAACGTTACTTATTATAATACATTTTGATGCTATGTACAATAATAAAATTAATAAAGCACTAAGACTAATAATTTAATTAATTTTTTAAGTTTTTGCTTCAACAACATCAAGTGCAGTGCAACAATATCATTTTTACTTTAGCATAGATTTTTCTACATACCCGTTTTACACTGAATTTGAAAATAGTTGAAATAAAGCTGATGATGATGATCAGATATGCTTATACTTTGATGCCTTTAATGAATAGATGAATAATTGAGTTTAATTAACTTTTTGAAAGCATCTGCATCCTGTTGATTCAAAATCTTTCTTTACTCTAAATCTTTCGACTACTCAAAAACTCGTATCTTAATTTATCTTGTACACTTGATATTAATTTTGTGTTCATTTGAATTTTAAAAAGGTTATTTCTTTTTTTAGTAGGTTTACTATTATATATATATATATATATATATATATATATATATAGTGCCACTAAAAATGCATAGAAAGATGCAAGCGTTCGCAGCGATTCTACACGATGTAGATTAATTTTCCATTAAATTTTTTTGAACGATGAATATTTGGGATTGATCTGGGAATATTGAACTTTGGTCAGATGACGAAGATAATATTTGAACTAACTCCACAGTTCCATTCTACACTATGCCATCTTTAGAGTACAACAAGAACTTAAAAATAAATTAAATGCAGAAATTGATTATTTCTCTTAATATCAATCACCTGTTTGTAAAACAAAATTTTATCTAAATATATAAAAACTTTCTAAATATTTTAGGATCAAATTCATGACTATTTGTTATATTTTAATGCTACACTTCTTTTTTTCCCCATCGATTTGATTTATCAGTAATTGATGTAATTTTTGTTGTTTCTTTTTATTTTCTGAAAATACTTTGCGGAAGTTCTAATTAGCGCGATAACTCATTTTTTGAAATTATTGTAAGCATATCTTTTATGACGTTATCAACCATTTTCGATTTTAACCAGTCAAATTGGAATAACTTTTAAAAATCGAATGATTGGAGTAAAAATACTCATTCTGACATTTCAGAATTTCAGTCAAATGATATTAAGTTGTTAGACATTTCTGTCGCATGTAACCCTTTTCAAATTCAACCAATAATGTCTATCTCCATCTTTTCTAATGGAGATAGCATTTTAGAGAATAGAGAAAAAAAAATCTTGACAAAACGTGTGTTTTATTTTTTTTCTTTTCATTTTTTTTCTTCTACTGATATTTGTCTATATTATTCTGAAGCCACAAATGTGTCTTGCGGTTCTATTTTTTTAAAAAATACGTAATTAACCTCTGAACTTTTGAGAACAAAGTATAATTAAGTTTTCTATCGTTAAAATCAAGGATCGGGTATGTCGTTTGGTTATTATATCAGATATTTCGAAACCAGCTACGATTGTTGTTGACAGAAGCCTTTTTTAAAACAATTGGCGAAAAAAGTGTCCATCGAATATAAACTCCTAATTGTCTTGCAAATGAAAGATCGTTATCTTATACTATGTCAAAAGAGTCTTATTGTGTTAAACGGATTTCAATTTTGTTAAGCAACTCAGGTACCCGTCTTTTCTCCTCAGAATTGCTGGCTTTCAGACCCCGATAGATTTTAAAGCAGAAATGTCAAGGATAAGTCTGCATGAATACACATTCAGCTCCCCTTTCACGGAATAAATGAATAAAATAATCGGGGGGGGCATTCATTCTTTTACGTATCTACTGATCGTTAATTTTCCAGTTAAGGTTAATACATATTAGTTGCGTTTACCTCCCACCCTTCTCAAATAAAATTCTGACTTGTTTTATATCTTTGTGCCATTGCAGTAATAAAGGTCTCACCTCTCATCCTTTAAAAACGTTTTAATGTTTAAGGCATTAAAGGTAGCAGTAATCAAATCCTTTTTGTTTCAAAAATTTTTTCGCCAGACGTTCGTGTTAATTATTTTTCATTTTTTCCTCTAACATTACTATCTTTGTCTATCTGTTATCAAGTTATCATATTAGAATCTAAATGGAAAAAAAATTAACTTACATAAGGTTTTAAGATTCTGAATAACATTCAGAGATGAATACAAACATTAATTTGTTCGGGAAAGGACCTTGAAAAATTGAAACAAATCGTGTTAAATACAGAAATTTTTAAAGATTTCTATGTGTTGCAGATAAAAATATAAAATTTTCTTTATTATTTTTTAAAAATCGTATTAGGGGAAAGAATTTATTTCCTTGTTTTGTTTATTAAATTCTTAAATAAAGCCTAATTCATCTAAGTACTTGGCAGTGAAATTACAACCGTGAAAAGTCTCTTAACAGATTGCAAATTGTGAATGATAAACCATAAGAATTTTAATATCTTTAAAAAAAATGGTTCGCTTAAAAAAATCGGCTTGTGTTGCAATTTTACAAAAAAAAGCCCGCGCTTTTTGAAATGTTAACTTTTAAAATCTTTCCGGATGGAAAACGCATTTTCGTGATTACAGTTTCACTTAAAAAAAAATTCTATTATGATTTCAAAATTAAAAAGTAAATAAATAAGAAAATGAAGTTTTAATTTATATAAGAAATGACAAAATCTGATTCTGCGGCTATTTTCAAAGTAATTTTTAAGACAGAAAATTTTTCTCAATAATTCTTGGTTACATATAATGAAGCAACTACAGAAAGAAGGATTTATAAAAAAATTTGATGACTACAATCTTATTCTAAGTGCCTCCGCTATGGAATATGATTTCCAAAACAAGTAATATATAAAAAAGTCAATTCCTACTTAGGGTAACAAAGAAAAATTTCTTTTTAATACTTTTTCTTAAATAATTTCTATTAACATAAATAATTTATCAAAAAATTATACCTGGCCAAAGCAAAAATCAAGTTTGTATCCGTCAAAATAAATAAAAACAGATTAAGAACATAATCAGAACACACTCAATTGGCTTTGAATTTTCTACACCAATTGAGGCAACACAAATGCGTGAATTTTCTACTCCAGTTGGGGTAACGCAATACATATTTGAAAATTTTAATTTTCTTTATTCTACATTATTTCAATTCGAAGTACTTCAAAATGAATCTGAAAAATCGATTAATTAACAATTATTGATTTTTAATACGTCAGACATTAAGAAAATAAACTGAATCGTTTGAAATAATCGGCCGAGAACATGTTAAGCCAAACCTCATAAGCGTGGGAAAAAAACAAACCGAATTCGCTTCTTATTTGGCGGTGGGTAAATGAATATCTTTGGCGAGAAAGTTAGTTTTTAATTAATTAATAAAAAATTAATGAATTGCATTAAATTAAGGTTCTACAAATTTAAAAAATTACTTGAACCTGAGTGGATGAATAAAAAGCATTTTATTTAGGATTGAAAATTTGGACAAGATATATAGGGAGAATGTGAGTTATAGTATGGATTGAAAAAAAATCATATTGTAAGCGATTCAAATTAGTCTTTGGAGAAAGAAATATTCATGCCTGGTTTTATCGCTACAAAAAAAGTTATAAAATTTCCTGCCAAACACGCATTTAATTAAATAATATGCTAGTAATAAATTTCTCCTCGACTCGGAAGTAGCTCAGTTTTCTAGAAAATGGAATGGGCTCTTCCTGCTTTAATGTTGTTTAAAACAGTTAAAATATATTTTTCAGCTGCTTGAGCATGAAGCACAATTTGTAAATTTATAATAAAAGTTGGTTTGTTTAAGTATCGAGACAGAAACAAGACATCCGTCAGGCTGGGAAGGTTGCAGAAATCACAGTAGACATGAAGGCGGGGAAAAAAACTGCACATTGTAACACATAGTCAATAATGAGTAACTCTAACTCTACGAAAGAAAAGTAGAAGAGCTGCCAGTGCATTAAAGAGCTTACAGATAAATAAATCTAGAGCGACGTAGCTCTTTCAGAAAAGGCTATCTTGATATACTGTTGAGAAACGAAAACAAGAGTTAGAAAAAAAAAATGAAAAGGCAAAAGGCAACAGTGTCCCCCGCCCGTTAAATGGCTGTTTGAGGCATGGTTTGTATGGATGGGGCAAGGCGCTACCATTAAATAAAACCCGTTCTTTGTCTCTCTGCCAACGTGAGCGAGGGGCATACCGGAGTATTTCTTAATATAGTGCCTTTACTGTTGTCTCAATGCATTGTTAAAATGGTTTTGAGAATCACCCTTTTGGCCGTGGACCAAACTTACAACAGTAGCTTTCCACTTTTATCTAATAATGCATTCAAAAATCTGCTGAAAGGGCTCGAATTTGGGGACCTGTTATAAAAATAGAACTTTTAGCAGATTCTACGCATCGCTCAGTGTCAGTCAGTTCAATTTTTTTTCGCGAAAATTTGGGTTTTATTTTTTATTATTCGCTTGCCACGCATTTTGGGGAAATCTTAAAAATAACAAGGATTATAATGGATTTTATTTCAATGATTTGTCTTATTTTGAAGTTCAACCTCTTCAATGAATAACACGGAAGAACAAATAGTTTATCACGCTTTATTATATCGCCGAAAAGGATTTGGAAATCAATATTACTTTTTATGGATAATTTTTGAAGATGGAATAGTCTGGCACTGCCTATCCTTAAAAAAATATCATTTAATTATCCCGTACTTGGTATCGTTATTTGTAAATATAACTTAATATCAACTGATACAGAATATAGACAATTAAGTTGTTGTTATTTTTAAAATAAAATGTAATTTGATTGTGGTCTTCGTTTAAATACAATAATTTATTTGGGTTGACTGAATATATATAAAAGAAAACAATTCCTTTGAAACATTTGGAAATTTGAGATGGTTCTGCATCATATGCCTGTCGAATCAATTGCTTCTTCAATAGAAGAACTAAGCTTAAGATCCGTTTTGATTCGTACCATTTATTATATGTATTAAATAGTTTAATTTAAAAGTTGTTTATATCAAGATTTTAATCACGAAATAATTTCATGGTATTTTTTGTTTTATTTTATATTTTATCCTTCTAAAATTTCTTCAGCTTTACTTCAAAGGAAAATGCTGCCTTTTAAAGAACGACACGTTTAGTATATGTTTTCAGTTTGAAATAATGCTCAACAAAGCGGTATTTTTCATCAGCCATTAATCATACAATGAACGAGCAGAAAGTCCGTATTTAAAGTTTTTGATTATTTAATATATCCTTGTTTTAATAATAGGTTTTTTATCTTTATACATGAATCTTTGTGTTGGGTATCAATCTTTTTTTAAATCTCTTTCAAAGAAGGCTACCGAAAATCTAACTCATGCGCTCAATTTAGAAATAGTGTAATATACAGAAAGACCAGCTTTCTTCAAGAATCGGAACATAATTCGAGTCAGAACAAGATTTAAAAAAGAAATGCATAATTAGATATCCGGAATATATACAAACGTGTTCTATTCTTGTTAATAATGAGTACACATTATCAGATAAAGGGAATACAAATTACAATCTACCCTTTCAATCAATTTTGGACCGAAGCTTATTAATTATGTGCGAAAGTTGAAATGAAAGTCAAGCTTCTTTCCGTGTAAAACTAGATCCTGAATGAACAGTAAGCTGCTATTCGCCGACAAATTGAGTAAGCAGAATTCAAACAATACCACACTTTATTAAAGTAAACAACCGATCTTTTTTGATAAAACTTTTTTGTTTCCTTTTGATAATTTTGTATCTATAATCAACTTTCATATGAATACTAAAGTCAGTTTTTATCGCTAATGAGCGACTGGAAATGAATTAATCGTATACAAAATTCTGAATGTTTGAATCCTCATACTCTCTTCCTTAAACTTCGTTGTGTGTGTGTGTGTGTGTGTGTGTGTGTGTGTGTGTGTGTGTGTGTGTGTGTGTGTGTGTGTGTGTGTGATGATATTTTAAAATTAAATTAAACCCTAATTAATTTCCAAAGCTTTATCTCAATTTAGCCCATAGTAACATCATTCTAAAAATATTCTCTTATTTCCTAATCTATTCCACTTATTCTAGTTAATTACTTCAACAGAAGCTGTATGAAATTGCTCACTCGGCTAAAAGTCCATTAATTCTCACGCTCCGAGTGAGAGAGCGAAAATTGCTGACATCAACAAAATACTTTTAAAAGATCTCTGTGATTCCTTTGCCTGATTAAGCGCGTGTCGAGGAAATCCCCATCGAAATCTCATTGCATATAAGCACTATGAAAAAAAATATTTTCCTTGTCAAAATCTTATGGTGTTTAAGACGAGGGATAATAACTTTCTGGCCTCTCTTTATGCATCTGCTTTTCTGCCACTCTGTGACTGAACGCGCCTTGTCCGTGCTCTTGTGTTGTTTGTTGTTACTTATGGCACTTGCCATGGAAAAGCTCCGCCGAAGATAAGCGTCTCTTATTTCAAGTTGCGCCAGCTATGGCCAAGAGTACGACTTTAGCTACACACTCATCACACATTTGCTTGCACAGCCCTTTTTTACAGAGGGGCACAATCACACATCTCACAGATAGCACACAGAAGAACAACCATTCCCGAACCAGGCTGTGCTCTTGTAAATAGTGCCTGCTACCCGTGATGGAATAAAACGAACTGAAAAATCCAAAATGTCATCTATATCTTCGAAACCACCTTCTGCTTTCAACAAATTGCAATATATATATATATATATATATATATATATATATA
>JAOUZG010008446.1:1686737-1701568 GCA_026289955.1 Argiope argentata
TATATATATATATATATATATATATATATATAGCTTAAAATCTTACACTCGCTTTGAAAATTGCTTAATCGAATATATATGAATCTGATACACTATGAAGTTTTTTGCAATTTCGAAATTCTTTTACTTGACGCAACAGGAGATTCAATAGATAAATTTTATGCGAAAAACTTAGTTTTCTTATGTTTATTGAATTGTACTTTCAATTATTGTGGAATTGTAGAAATATGCATTTGTATGCTTTTTGATGATAAAAAGTAGAAACATTATTCCTTAAAACCGAATATTTCAGTAGTTAACTAAATGAAGCTACTGCTATATCCGGATCTGAGTCCATATATTTGTTTATATATTTCCCATGGTATACTTCTTTAAATATTGAAATCTAAAACATTATTCAGATTTTTTCTATTTGAGACAGATTTGTTCCATGGACAATTTTTCTTGCAGACGCTACCTCTGATTTCAGATAGTTAAAACTGTAAAATAACATCACTTAATAACCATTTATACTTCAGGGAGGCATTTAAATATTTTTTTGTTAGCCACTTCGCCTCAAAAGCACTAACGCATGCTTTATTACAATTATCATTATAAAAAAGAAAGAAAAAAAATGTTCTCGTAATATTTTTAATTTAAATCCTGACAAAAAAAAAAGCATCGAATAATTATATATATATGTAGCAAATGTAAATTTGTAAATCTTCTGAAAAACACCTAGTTTTTTATAATCATTATAATGTTAGTAATTTAATGTTAAGTGATATTTCGTACTATTAAAAAATAGAAAAACAATTTCAGAATGCCCTTTCTTTGAAAACATTGCTTTTCATATCTGACCTTCACGTTCATTGCTAGTTTAGTTGAGCAAAACATACCTTTATTTTAGATCGTAAGAATAGCATCGTACTTCTTTTTAAATATTTTTGTAAAAGTTTTTTATTTCAGTTTTTTTTAATGAAAGAAAGGACATTTCTTTTTATTTTTCCCACCTTCGGCATTAACAAAAATATTTTCGTTTGTCGCTGACTCTGATAAATCTAAATTTAGATCCCTTCTAAGCGCAGAGCATATTTTTTAAAGCTTTGTCTTTGCACTCTAAAAAAGAAAAGCGACCTCTTTTTAAACATTTGTTTTCATCTCTTCATTGGACGCTTTTTAAGTATCCATCTTTAAACACCTGCTACACACATTTTTGGGCTGTTTATATTTTTCTCCGTCTGTAAACCTAATTTCAAATGCCGTATACGCTTACATACTAATGGAGTTGTGTCTGTAAATTATAGAGATGGGATATTTCATCTAAAGAAAAACTTCCAAAATTTGAATAATTAAGCATTGAATCGATTATGGTTTATCAGTTTCCGAGATTTTGGGGTGTCTGAACAAAAGCATGCCATCATGATTTATTATAATTGCTCTATTGGAATCAGTGAGAAATACTACGAATTTGATTGAAGGTCAGTTTACTGCGCATCCATGAAAATTCTGCTTTATTGTCTATGATGCGTTAATTTGATAAAATAATACTGGGATGCATGTTATATATATATAAATATGTAATTTTGAACTGAAGATTTCTTTTGATAGTGATTTTTCTTAAAATATGGTTTTGTTTTGCTTCCTAGTTTCGAATTATCATTTCAAAATTCTCATTTCTTTTAAAAAATATTATGTTTATGTTGCTTATATTTTTTGGAAATCTGCTTTGTTATCTATCACTGGTGTATTACAAGATTAAAAGGATATCAGAATCTTGCACAACAATTTTATAAGAGAATTTGAAAACAGAATGTTTGTTCATTTATTTCATTATTATGATGCGGATGGATAACAAAAAGCAATAAATTGAATCAGATTCCATCAACTTTTTCCATCATTACATAATTACATAAGTAATAACCATCTGAATACTCTTTTCAGAATAATACATACAAATAAATCCTCTTACTATATAAATAGAATATAATTGACCTGTTATTATTTAGACAAAACTTAGTTGCCTTTTTAAAAAAAATCTAAATCATTATGATTTTTTGATTGATCTTATAGATATGTTCTTATGTTTTACATTTCCTAAGATTAATATATTTGATGTTCTGTAGGCCAAGTACACATAAACACACACTCACATATACCCACCCACCCACACGCACGCACACACACAAAAAAAACATTGTTCGCCGGACTTCAAATAAATGTGTCAAATCTTTTATAGCTGGTGACGTTTCATGACAGCTGTCTTCTTATATTAAATAAATTTTAAATTAATTCTTATATTGATAAATGATAAGTTTATAAGAAATTACTTTATTAGAAACGTAGTTATACTCATAGATAAAACTATGTTTATGTGTAGGCCAAAAATTACTTCTAACTTTAATAAATCTGCTTGTAAGTAATTATGTCTAGTATTGGCTCCTGAAAGATAGACTTATTGAAAAAACGGGCTGAAAAAACTTCAAATATCCATATATGAATTATTGAAATTTGCTTATTCTTTTTGGGACACCATTGCTACTTATTTTCAATTTAATTTGAAAATTTAATTTTGCCTTTCTCTCCAAACGTTTGTTATATTACTTATAACAAACGTACGTATATAAACGTTTGTTATGTTAAGATTTTGATGTTAAGTATTTTTATTTGGATTTAATTACTGACACTCACAAATTAATTTTAAATTATATGGAGAGCCTGAAAATATTTCATTTTCCAAGAGTTAGTTAATTCAAAATGAAGAATACAATTCTTTTCTTCTAAATTTTCTTGTTTTTATATATTTTCCTATTTCCACTCAAGATTAGTATGAAATAAAATCTCTGACGTCCAGGCGAAATGTGAATTTTTGGGATTGAAGTCGTGCTTCTATAGTCAGACCCACGAAAAATTAATATTTAACTTAATCGAAATCAGTTAATTCACTCAGTATTTAATCACTTCAAATATTGAATTGCGCATAAAATCTATAGCTCCAATTTTTAAAAAATTCTAAGACTTCATATGTTGAAGCTAATTGGTGTGCGTTTTGAAACATAAATACATTTATTAAAGATATGGGCTATTCTTTAGACTTTTTGTTACTACATTTGCGTGAATAAAACTTTATGACATTTTTTAATTCGTCTTTGTAACTTAATTCACAAATGAATGTTGCAGTTCCCGATTACTGTAGGTTAATGTAGAACAGATGCATGGTATTTAGGACAATTGAATAGTTTAAGGTTCTCTTGCGTAAAGAATTTCGTGACAGAGTCACTTTATATATTTACATCCTTTCTGTTGCAATTTGGTTCATCTGTATAGTATTTACTTTATGTTATACGAATTTTAACGATGTTACAAAAGTTCATATGAATTTTAACTTTGAATTCTTTTGTGTGCGCATATTTTGTACGCATTTTACGAATAAAAAAAAGAGATTACACATGAAAGATCATTTCTTCGCTTTTTATTGAATCGAATTTTTCTACTACTGTAAAACTGTTCAAAAGAGGATTGAGCTATTGAATTTTGTTAATTATGTTGAATGTTCCTCCCCCAGGGTTGTAATAAAAACTGACCGAAACAATATTATGTTATGGTATGAGGAAGTATAAACTATTTGCTGCAATTTTTCTTAATAACTTCGGCAATATTTTTTGTGGAAACGGTCATGAGCAAATTTCACTAATAAAGTAACTTATGTTATGGAATTATACTTATATTTTTCATATTTAAATTATTTATAGGATTGATTTTAAAATTAAAGATAATAAAGCTGTTGCAATGACAATATTTATAGCTATTATCATTCAGAGCCATTTGTTTACATGTTAGCCAGCAACTTTTCAAAAGCGAAGAATGTAGAGTTTATAAGAATATTATAAACCAACGTACTGAATTATGTGGTTAAGTATTATTCCCAGTATCACCTCTAAAGAACTTTAAAAAAATACTTTACTCAAGTCTTATTTTTTTAATTTTAATAAATAATATTTAAAAATTTCGGAGTGCGATTAAAATTTCAACCGACCTTTAGAATTTAAAGATTACATTATATGTTATTTTGCTAAATGTTGATATAATTTATGATCATTTATATTTATGTTTGTTTCTGAAATATAAATGAAACATAGAAGCACATTTACATTTTTATGTTTGTAAGGACAGAGTAGGGAAGGATCGACTACTTTAAGAGGTATTATGGTCATAAGATCGACTCTGTCCAAAAAAAAAAAATGTTTTGTTTCCACGTTTCTCTTCATCAAGGTTTTAAAAAGTTTTAGATGCAATACTTTAACTTTTAAAATCAGATTATACTAATATGGTAACAATTATTCCGTTTATTTGGAAATTAAAAAAAAAAATTATAGAAATTTCCTTAGAAGGATTTCTCATATTCTTAATATACTTTTAATATTGGACCAATGACGATTTGCTTAGAATTTCATTCCGACCAGTTGTAAATTTTAAAATACCTATAATTTTTATAGCTACTAAAAATCTTTATTATTGGAAAAATTAGTGAAATATGGCTTTTAGAAATTCAGTTACTTCACCATCCAGCAGCATAATATTGTACAATATTGTTCGATATCATATTAAACAATATTCCACAATATTGTGAATATTGATCCATTTTGTACAATATTTGTGTGCTACTAGGGCATTTATTGTGTTAGTATTAAAGAATTTTTTAAATAATATTTTTGAGACACCTTACCTTAACCCTCTTCCCCCGTTATTTTTAGATTACTCCTAAAAACTAATAATTTTCCTGTTTTTGCCTTAGAATATGCGACTGACTTCAAATTGATTCAATAACTGGGCAGTTATCATTACCACAAGGTGTCATCATTTATTTCATATATTTGTATATTTAGCTCAAACGTGGAGAATTATATTTCAAAATATTTTAATAGGTTTTTTTTCATATTAATTACATTTTGTAACAAAATTATTCAGAATAATAAAGGAATATTATAACATCATGAAAAATTCGTAATTTGATGCTTACGACATAAAAGCAATAAGTCGTGACATCAAAGTAGTGAAGCCTTAAAAATAAATTCTAAAAAGATCAATACTATGAAAGCTTTCCAAATATCCTCTAGTTTGAGAATGTTTGATCCTATATCTGTATCCTCTTATATGTGTAGTTTTGAATTTATTAATTTATTCTTTTGAAATAGAAAATTGTTTTTCAGACATTCAATTTGTGATTTTCTACGATAATTACAAAAGATATTGTTCTATCTGGAAAATATTTTTGTAATATTTTGAGGATTTAAAATTCAAATTATATAGTGATAATTTAAACTATGAATATATAGAAGACATAATTCACAAACTGAAGCTTTATTTAAATTAATTTTCGACTCTCGATTTTCATTCTAATTCATCATAGTTATACATTTTTCATGTTGTGAACAATGGATCTGTGATTCGCTACTAGATGGCGCCACTACCTAACGTCTTGGTTTAATTTCTTACTCTTTTTTTTTTTTTCATCGCCTGCTCCTAATTCAAATTTTAAATTTCTCTTCGCCATGCACTTTCTTCGCTGTCGAAGCACATTGTTATAGAGAAATATGCAATTGTATATGTTACAGATATAGCAAAAATATTATTAAACATATGTCGTATTAATCGCGAGGAAGGTTTTTCTTCTGTAAATACGTGTTGGGAATAAGCATTTCGGCATTTTATTTTTATACTCAAGGAAGATTTGATTTTCGTCTTTGTTTTTTTCATACATGTTATGTCCTGCTTAAAATTAAACATGTATTTGATTAAGAAATACTGTATGTTCTGCAATTCCGCTATTCGCTGCTGTATTTACAAATATGTACATATAATTTATGACACAGGATAGTTCTTAAACAGTAGAGTGGTTAATAATGTCTAAAAGGTATTGACCATTTCTTTATTTTTTAAAAATTAAATATGGTTGTAATGCATTTTTAATATATAAAAACTCCTGATTACAAATTTAAATAGTAAATTATATGTTTATGAAACCTGTCTTGTGGGTGCAATTTATTAATATACTTAAGTGAATTTTGTAGTTCTTCATAATGGATGACTACTATCCTTTTTACCTTCCACTTTTTAAAACTACATAATTTTACTGTGAAAATTTATGTTTTGAAAGACAGTATAGCTCTTTAAATTGTTTGATATGACAGCTAAAAAAATTGTAGCATTTCTTTGTTGTTTTTGTAAATAAAATAATTTTATGTACTTTAAAAAGGAAATTATTACTAGTTATTAAAAAACTGCAATTTAAATCTGATTTTCATTTCTACGCTAATTACATTTGTACTGAAAAGGAAAGCATCTAAGTTGTAACAGTTATTATATAATTGTTTCCCCCCAATGTTTTGAGAGTTTAGAAAACTTTTATCTTATTTTTAAGTAGATCCAATACCATTTATAATAATGATATCATTCTAAGCAGAACTTTTGATATGAATGCATATTTTCAGATGCTATTTGGGAAAATTTATCTGTAAAAACAGCTTTATTTATTGCTGTAATTTAATAAGTTATAGAAGGGGAAATGCATAACAAAATGGATTTGGTTTATAAACTCATCTTTTATAAACACACTATATAGATACTAGAATGTTTTTCTGTAGGAATTATACAATATTATGATAATAATATTTTATGATAAGATAAACCAATATTTTCACCATTTAAAAAATTGATTAATATACTTAACTTCATGGTGATTTAATCAACAGTTAATCAAACTATATATTACTTAAAAAAAGATTTTGTTCTTTAATTTTTTTAAATCTTTTTTTTACAGGAAAATTAATGGAATCATCACAGCAGTTCAACCCTGCAAATCTTGCTTCTCTTGGGGGATATCCACCATCAAGTACCACTTTGCAGCTCATTCAGCAGCAGGCAGCGCAAGTTGAAGCAATCCACCAAGCTCGTCTAGCCTACCAGTATTCAAAGGATTCTTCAAACCACTTCATGGAAAATGCTTGGTCACAAGCATCTGATCATAATAATGTCCCTAATATTTCTCAACAACTTCAAAATACAAATGAAAACATGCTGGAATCTCTTAGAGCAAAGATGATGAATAATGTCTCTAGGATGACTTCAGGTTCTGCGAACAACATCATTCCAAATTCACAGGTATCATTTCAACTAATATATTGAATTCAGTTTATCTTCAGATTATAGACAAAAATTGCTTTAAGGTATGCTAAAAAATACTATAACTCTAAGTGTTAATTGTTTTTAATTAAAATTTTCCATGAAGAAAACATATATATGAGGATTAATAGAAAGGTGAATTTGTTGCTATTAAGCTTTAGATTTATACCAATTTTTGTGTTTCCAAATTAGACCATAGTTTCATCTGAGAACCAAAAATAGTTGAATTATTAAATTTTTCCCTAAATTTTGTATTATTTCTGTTATCTTTCATTCCATTGATATACAGTAATATAAAGAACTAATACATTCAAGAATAAATCAGGTAATAAATAAACTATAATTTCATTTTGCATAAAAAGTTTAGTAAAAATAATCGTTTTTATTTTGTATAAAGATTTCTATAAAAATAATTAGATGCAACTATAATCCATACATTCAAATGCTTTTAATTTACTTATGTTTCAACTTCATTTTTAAAGTCCTTAGAAAGGAATGTTTTTGATGCAAATAAATTAAAAATACTTTGTATTAAAAATTGTAACAAATGAAACAAATACCTGTTAAAGTAGTATAACATGTATTTGTAAATGTACCTTTTATTTTACAAATACATCCAGGAATTCTTTTGTGTTGTTTTAAATACAATATCTAATTTAATTGGCTGATATCAGTGTGTATTATGTTCTAGTTGCATGATAAATAAACTGTGTTTCTCCTAATAAATATTAATTGATACTATACTCTTATGTTACATTCTTTTTCATCCTACTAGATCCAAAATGAATTCTAAAATAAAATAGCATAACTCTAGCAAAACTCTAAGCATTAATGTGTTTTTAAATAAAATTTTCCACAAAGAAAAACATATATGAGATTTAATAGAAATGCACGTCAGAATGAAAATGATTATATTATGTCAGTATTTCATTAATTAAATCAGTAATAAAGAATATCTTCACCTGTTATGAAAGAAATAGAGTTTTACTGTAAAGTCACAGAGTAATGGAGGTCTTAAGATATTTTAATTTATCTGAGTTCTAAAAAATTTTGGAATAATTTTTATTTTTATATATTGTTTTTTTGCTTTTTTGAATTAATTCTGAAAGTATAAGAATGCAATACATACAAAAATGAGATTTAAAAAAAAGGATGTTGGGAGGTACTTAAAATTGCTCACTGACTAATCTGGGGCCAAAGTTTAATATTTAATACTATAATATTATTGGTGTGGTTTTAAAAGTTAGTTGAGCTTATCTTTGTTTCTAGATCTTATTTTCTATCAATTCATTGTAAAAATGCTTAAAATTTTTTTTTAATTTTTAATTTGGAATATTATATAACGTTTTCAAAAAATGCAATAACCCAATAAATGCAATCAAATTATAAGTCTTAAGATCTTCTTCATTAATTAGTAAATTTATCTATCTTTTTGTCTTGTTACTGATTCTTGTTTATTTAAGCTAGAATCTTGTTATCTCTATTCTTCCTTACACAATACTTCTATTTGTATGTATATATTTACATTAATCATTCATTTCATCTTGTCGTATGGTCTCAACTTTGTAGTCTAAGTTCTTTTCGTTTCAAATGCAATTTCATCAAACACTACCATGTTTTATATGTATTTATATTTAAATGTATTGAGTTATGAAGCTAATATTATCAGTTCATTAACAGAATCCTGATAATGTGCAGTTCCTAGGGCTGTGAAATGCCTAAATCTGCCTCTGTTTTTAATCACAACAAGGGAGTCCTTTAATAATTAACAATTGATACATTTCGGTCCATACATGTTTTGAAGAATTGTATTTGTGATTTATAAAAAAAAGAAAAAAGTATTGATTCATTCAACAATTTGAAAAAGATTTTTCGGAGATTCAGTTACATTTTAATTCAGTTCATGTGAATTTTTAAGTTTTATTCATTCTTTACATCTATGAATTTGCTTTGTTTAGTAATAAAATTAATCATTGCAATAAAGATGATCCAGATTAAAATTATTTGTTAAAAATGTGCATATGGGCATGCACCTGTCATATTTTGTACAGAGGGTTTTTTGTTCTTGTTGTTATTGGGTATGTTGCAAATATTTTATTTCATTTTATAGAAAGTAAAATTCAAAACTTAGGATAGTCTTTAACTAAGCTTTGATAATATAAAAGGTTCCTACCCCTTAATAATTATTAATTTGAGTTGGAATTGGATTTTTTAAAAAAACTTTTTTAAAGATTGTTTTTGTTTTTATCTTATCTCATCATGAAAAATCATTATCCAAAAATTAAAGTAATTTTCGATCTTTTTTTAAATAAAATTTTATAATTGAAGAAAATTATAAATGTAATTGTTAATTATAATACATCATTAATTTTTTTTAAAAAGTGACAATTTTTTAAACATAATATAAGTAATATTTCATAATCAGACATTTTTTAAAGCTGTAAAGTACCACATTTAATGTTATTAGAATAATATTCTAAAATTTAAACAATACTTGGTTTTAGTATGATTAAGTATGATTGTGTGCCCAATATAATTAAATGAAAACTTGTAATTAAATAACTTTCAAAATATTGAAAAAAATAATACAGTCTTGTGAGTTTGGGGTTCCCTAAAACACTGGAAACTCAAGCCAATTTCCTACATAATAATCCAACCCTGTTAGTTAGTTTATTATAAACTAATTGGAAGGGTTAGAATGTTAAAAAACCAAGCAGAATAATTTGGTAATTTGGAGCAAAAATTTTATTGTTGTTATCCAATATGCAATGAGAAATTAATGTGTTTTAAAAAACTATTATTGCTTCAATAATAACAATTAATAAAAAACATAGAGGTGACGAGTTTTATAAGCTGTGCGGATATGATATAAGGATATGATATACATCATCAGATCATAAAACTATGGAACACAAAGCTATATTTGGAAAATGTCATAAGCAGCTATTGAGATTTGTATGATATTATTTTCAGCACTATTTATTGAAGTGTAAAACTTCAGATATCCAGTAATAATTATTAAACACAAAATAGTTATGGCAGTTACATTGTTTAATATATAGATATTTGTTCTTGTAAAATAAAATTTTAATTATGGTGGATATCATGATAAAAATAAGCATGTGCCCCATGATACTGGAACCACTTTTCATGATAACCATACCCTTGTCATCATTTGTCTTTGATAAACTGTTGATTGTTTGCGAAGAAACAATCATATTATGTCCAGGTGCTACTTACGCTTACAATACCCTGATTTAGATCACACCATAGAATTTATTTATATAATTTTGTTGCTTTAACAAAGTATTTTTATTTCCAATAGGAATTTAATTTTTTAAGTATTTCTTTTACAAATGTTGTAGATTTTAAAATTAAACTACATCTTTTTTGAAAAAATTGATTCTAATGCAATGAAAAAAATTATATAACTATTTCTATATCTCTTATTGGTACCATATATAATAATGGTTTCCTTTCAATTAAGATCAATTATTTCCATTTAAGTTTCTGCTTATTTTAAAATAGTTTTTATACTAATCACATTTATGTTTGTGAATTTGTTAATTTATTCAGTTTCAACTGATACGTAAAGAAAATAAGATGATGTCATGTGATAGAACAAAATTTCTTGAAAATCTAAATACATGGTGAATTTTAATTATTGAGAATAAAAATCACATTCCTGGAAATTATATTACATTCATTTTAAAAGAATAATGAAAATATTTTGAATTAGTTGAGATATGAATTAAAGGTTACAGTTCATGTATGAAATACTGAGAATACTTCCTTTTATTTCAACAAATTTTTTCTTAAAAGTATTATATAGCATAGATTTTTGTTTTAAAAGAAATAATATTAAGTACAGATTCATGTCTTTGTAGGAATTAAAAAATTTAAGCTGCATAAGGTCTTACGGAAAAAAAGTGTTTGACGAGGCTTACACTTGTCAATTGGTTTTATTCTAGGTGATGTTGCCTCAAAATGTTGCTACTATATTTACCATAGCTGCTCTTAGCTCAAAATTGCCTTCCCAACAGGTTTCTGCTGATAATATACCAAACTTACCACCTTTGCCTAGCAGTTCTATTTCATCTGGATCGCCTCACCATTCAGCTTCTGGTATAGGATCTGTTAGTTCAACCCCATCACCAGTTGTATCATCTTCTCATCATAACAGTAAGTCTTACTCATTACACTTGTATATTTTCTTTAATTGATATATCATTTAATTTGCATTATAATTTGAAATTATTGTTGATTAATTAATGAAACAAAATTTACATTCTTGATCATTTGGTTAATGTTTTATTTCATTTTGTTATAATATAACAATTCCGTACTTTAATTATAAGAAATGTATTAAGCACTTAAAAGTTCATAATTATTTATGTTATAGTTAATTCTAAGAAGCTTCTTTTCATTCTGGATGATATTTCTTTTGCATAGTCTATCACCATGTTTTATATTTATAATTATAATATATTATGGTGTGAAATTTTATTACCATCTATCAATACTATTATTTGGAATTCTAGCTATCAGTGTTTATTATACTATTGCTAACCAGTTATAATCAAATTTCATTGTTTAATTGAAAGTTGAAATTGTTAAAGTTTAAACAACATGTATTCATGCTTTATTGTGGTTTTTATAATCCATTCTTTTTTCTGTTACTTTTAACAAGATTCTGATGGAAAATTTTTGGAGCAGTTTCATTAAAATGTAATATCAGTATTAAATAGAAAAGTTATGATTTGGGAGGGAGGAAATTTGTTTATTATGTGTTCTGTGTATAAATAATAAACTTCTTAATAACATTTCAAAAAATGTAAATAATAATTTAGACAGTAAAATAATAATTTTCCCACAATTGAAATTTTTCTTCTGTTTTTGATTTACTCTTTAGAGTGAACCATATTAATGTTTCAACTAAAATTTTAATGGTTATTTATTATTCTTATTTATATGTCAATTTTTTTAAAAAAATCCTGTAATTATCAAAGTTGTAGATTTTATTCTAATCATAAAATATTTGAAATTCATATTTTAAAGATTTATGAATATAGTTTTTTCCTCTACCAGCAAAACATTAAAAAAGAAGAAATCTGCAGTTTTAAAGAAACCTTTATAGTTTCAAAAAATTTACCTAATTACCATTAACATTGTTTTTAATGTTACAATTTCTTTAAAAACCTAAAATATCTAACCTTTTCATTGAATACTTAAAACCTATTCTAAGATTAATTCAATTTGAACTGTTAAAATAATTAATTAAATAAGAAATAATTACAGATATTAAAGTACAGATATTTTGCATAAATCCCATTTTTGCTACAAACTTGTGTATTTTTAATCCATAGCAATGTTTTAAAATTACAGTTCAAAGAATAACATTTTCAATCATAAACTAAAGGTAAGAAAACCCACAGAAAGGATTAATAAAGCATTTGTAAGATTTAGCATTTTTAAAATATATACATCCATAGAAAATCTTTTAAAATTGAGATTTTTGTATTTTTAATACACAGATTTTTTGTATTTTTATTAAAGATTTTTGCATTTATTACACTACAATTTTTGAATAGGCAAACAAATGAGCTATTAAAAATTATAAATCTTATCTATTGAATTATTAAATTAACTTTTTTTAAAAATTGTCAGATTTAACAAGAAGGTTTGTTTAAAATTTATTATTAAAAATTAGATAATATCTAAAGAAGTTATTAATGAACACATACATAAAAAAACACACATTCGCAAAACCTTGTAAAATCACTGTCAGAATTGAGCTGTTGTTCTGTTATCATTAAACATTCTGTTGATCTGGCGGGCAACAATTGCCATGGCTATATAGGCCTTGTATTTTCTTTTTGACATTTTATTTGGAAAAGAATTTATTCATTTGACTAAAAAATGTTATTTCCTAAACTGTATAAAGCTATTCAAAGAAGTTATGAAGTCATTGTGATTCATAAAGTTTTGAAAACTAAACTGCTGAACTGCAAATAGAGAATATGGATGTTACTTGACCCTTAAATGGCAGAAGATCTCTAGATAGCATAGGTAGAAATGGTTAACCCTCTCACAAATTTTGCAAGATCTTAGTTTGAATTGGATTAGATGATTACATGTTACCATTCGATTATTAAAACGAAATGCGTAATTTTCATAACTTAAAGTTAATGTTTAGGAGAAGATAATGAAGGATGAAATCTAATTTATTGCATGTTTATAAAATATCCTCGTATTGGAGTATTTAAAATTGATTTTGTCTAATTCATCAAACATTGTCTGTTTTATAAATGCTTATTTTGCTCATAGGCGCCATTTCTTGTCTGTTTTATAAATGCTTATTTTGCTCATAGGCGCCATTTCAACCTCTTACCAAGTTGATCAACATAAATTAGGACCTGTGGATTATTCCCGCTATGTTAAAAGGTGAATATTTCTTAAATAATTCTTAAACTGAATAATTATTGACTTGCTAATATTTCAGAAAGTGAATGCTTTTGTAATGCGATTTTTCTCTTAATATTATATTCACATGATGCAAGTATTTTAATAAATTTTCTAATAACCATACGACTTGGAAATATGTACTTTATTCCATTTTTAAATTTTTTTTTAATTTAAAACTTTTATTTCATTATTATGCTCATATTTTTTAATGATATATTTAAATACTATGATAAAATATCATATCAAAGAGCCTAAATTGTCTCGGAGAAAAATTTTTGGATTTTAGGGATTAATATTTTTTAGATCTTGAAAGAATAGATTTCACACCTTTTCATATATATCAGAAATTCTTTCAATTTTAATTTTGGTGTATGGCTTTTTTTATTAAGATAGTATACTGTATCAATTAGTTTGTATTTTTTTTATTTATGCTCAGTTTTAGTTTCTTAATTAAGTAACAATTGGGTTAGAACATTTAAGTTATATCAATTAAATTTCTCATTGTTTGAATCTAGCTAATATCCTGTTCGGTTTTTGGAATTTTTTTCATCCTTTAATAGTTTTAGTGTATCTAACTAATATATTTACTCATTACTAATATATTTGTTCATCTGTGTTCGATATTTTTTCCTTTATCAGAATCCCTTTCTAGTAAATTTCACTGTTTTGGTAGAAAAATTTAAATTCCAAAGATCAGTTAATAGATGTCGATTTTCTTCATATTTACTATAAATCTGACTGGGCTAAATATACGTTATTCTATCCTATCTTTATATGAATATCTTACCTTTAAAAACATTCTCAAGCCTTTTATAAAAAATTATTTTTAAATTATAAATGCTATCTGTTTTGCTTCTCAAAACAGAATGAAAAAGGGCATATTTCCATTTATTTGGTTCTTTATTTGTTATGTATATCATCTTATAGGGTAACCCCCCATTTATCATTATTCTTATTTTCATTGAAATGTGTGCAATATTTTTTTTTTCTTTCTATGATTGATTAACTTTTGAGATCATGAAAAGTTGTTTACTGATAATTTCTTGGGAAAGGTTTTAAATATATGTGACTAAAACTCTTAATTTTGGAATACCATATTTGTAAATAATTTTCATTTTTTTTTCTTTACATATTAAAAAAAATATTTTTTTGAAGAACCACTCTAGAAAAGGCTTTTAATATATATATATATATATATATATATA
>JAOUZG010008446.1:1701668-1767696 GCA_026289955.1 Argiope argentata
ACATGTTTATGAATTTTTTTCTAGATATTACATATTACAAACAAAATTTTGTGCTAATCCCAGAGGAAATATTGAGATAAAAAATGTATTCAGTGAAAAATAGTTAACTTGATATTAAATAAAAGTTCTATGAAAAATAATTATTCAAGAATTACACGGTTCTAATGTGATTGATCATCATCTTGAATAGAAAATTTTTCATACTTTTTTTTTTCACAATTTTAAACAAGTTTAACTTTTAACAAAAATGAGGGCAGACATTAATAAGCTGCTTAGCTTAATGTAAAAGAAGCTGTCTTGATTTTGTTATATTTAGAGGAATTTAATGTTATTTCTTTCCTTTAATTCTTTTTCATTGCAGTAGATCACTGATTTTTTAACACATGCTGTTAAGTGTAGTTTTTAATTATTTCATAATTTTTCAATGTGTCAGTGCAATACTTTTTTTTATGAGTGAAATATTTTCTTTTATAATTTTACTTTCATGCCTATCTTGTTTATGCTTTGATTTTTTCAAAGTTTGTTCATGCAGTTAGTATTTGAAATTCACTTATCATGGTAATGAGTTAAATTATAATTCTTTTCAGATTTTCAAGTGCTACTGAATGTGGCAGCAGTTACTGTAAAGACTTAAATTACAGAGAACATTTTCATTGCTTGGATTGTAACTCTAGGGTAAGGAATTGTAATAAAGAAAACAATGCATGTTCTAAAGATGCGTGAGAAAAATTTAGTATACAAAAATGAAGTTCATCTTTTATCATTATAATTACTAAAAAATTAATTCCAAAAATTTCGGTGATCACATTTGTTATAATTATTTCATAAAATTCACTTAAGTAAATCTTTCTTGGAGGAAAATTCATTAGGTCACAAATATATTAATTTACTTTGAAAGAGTAATGAAAATATCTATAAGTTTAAATTGAATTATTTATTGTTTATTTACTATAATATTTATTTATTAGTTATTAATTTATTGTTAGGAACTACTTTTGATCAGTAGATAATGTAAACCTTTTCCAATCTCGAAGTTTTGCTGTTGTTGTTGTTGTTACTTATGGCACTTCACAAGCCTGCTGGCAGATCTGTCAGCGATTTAAGCCGAGTAAGCGCCTCCTGTTTTTTCGGTAGCACTAACTAAGACCAGGAGTACGACTTAACAACTTCATGCATCGTATTCTCGTGCACAACCGGGGGGAGGGCACATTCATATGCCTCACATGAGCACAGAACAACAACAATACCCAAACTGGGACTCGAACCCTGACGACTAGGGCACGGGGAAGATGCACTATCCCTTTGCCGGCGGGATAGTTTATTAATTACGGGCGCAGCAGAATTACATTCTGCAAAGTTCACATTCTATTTTGCAGAACTACTTATACATATTTAATGTATTGTATTAATTGAATTAAAAAGATAAAAGGGAGCAAATATACTTAATAAGTAGATGAACAATACACTTTTTTAAGTTAGTAATTTTGAGTTGAGACAATGGCTAACACTATTCTTTAAAAGATTTGTAATAAGGAATACATAATATTTTCCATAAAGTGCCTTCTTGTGTGACTTTCTTTCCCAAAATCGAATCGTTATTTTACCGTCTTTAAATATTCGCTTAGCTCAAATATAAAAAATGCTCTCTTTTAAACCTTAATATTGTAACTTTTACTGTTGATTAGTGTTATGAAATCGTACGATTTTCATTAATCATTATTCCTAATTAGTTCATTAACTTCTTTCACTCCTTAGAATCCTTCGTGGCCAATATTTTTTGTAATTTGTACGACGTTTTTTGCTTCATTTTCAATCGATGGAAATGCTTTAAAATGCCGCTGACTTTTGGCTGAGTCTCTGCCGTGCAGTGTACTGCGCATAAATGAAATTTTATCATTGACAAATTATATAGAAATAATTATAATAATGCCCCGAAACAAAATCAGTTTCTGTAAATATACGCTCAGTATGGTTTTATTGCACTGAACTGTTAGTTCATGTGTTCAGAAAATCAATAATTGTGAATCGATTTATTTATTGCTTTCTTTAATATTGTCATTTTGTCCATTTGCTCTAAAATGTCTTTTGAATTAGTCTTCAAATTTATGAATTCTGAATGTAAAGTTTTATTCCATTTTTTAGTGGTAAAATGATAAGACAATTTATATGATCCATTACATTTTTTTAATTAAATTTCTATGTGGGTTTCTTTGCATCAAAACGTTTTTAATGCATACTCTGAATTTTATGGAAAAGCACGCCGTTTTGCCTCCCCTCTTTTTGTAATAATTAATTCTGTAGGAGATTATCTTGTTTCTAAATTATTGAAAATAGCTACTTTAGAATTTTGAATCTATCAAACATTTTTCTCCTTTTAAATTCAATTTGAAATTATCTTGCGTAGCAAATGAAACACTGCATATTTATATCAATACCATTTATGTGATATTAAAAAGTTTTAAATCTTTTATGGAATTTAGCGTGGAGAACGCAGCGTGGTTACGAGACCAAACACTCTTAAGTGGCACGCATTTTCAGCAGTTAAGCGTAATTTTACAGAAGAATTCATATAAAATCAGTATTAATATTTCATTAATGGAAGAATCACTTTCATTCATAATTTTACTTATTTCAATCTCAGTTATAAACCCAGATGTACAAAACCGAAAATGATATCCACTCATGAATATCAAATGCCTTATGACTCCACCGTTGTTTAGTGGCATTTAAGAAATTCAAGCAGATCGTTCAGTTTTCATATTATTCTGGCCCTACTGAGCTAATTGGAGCAGGAAAACGAGTTAAGGCTAAGACTGGAGGCTCTGCGTTACGCCTACTTAACGTTAGTCGCAAACATGTTAAAGCAATCAATTTATTTGATTCAGGTGTAATAAAAGATAGTATACCATTTCACACTTTGTTACTAAAATAGCTGTCGATTTAAAAATATTTCTGTGAAAATAACGGATATGTGCTCCCTTTAAAAATATTGGCTATGTGTTTCTAGAAAAGATCTTGTTATTTATAAACGTTATATGTGAAACAAGATTGGAAAAAAAATGACCGAACATAGTTGATAGTTTTTAAACCAACTTCAATGAAATCGAATTCAGATTTTGTTTCGGTAATATGAATATTTTAGTATTTTTGGTAATACTTTGCTTCACTATTATTCTCAAAATATTAAATGTAAATTTGAACAATAAAAATGGAAAAAAAACAGCTTATTTGAATTTAAAATACTATTGTTTAATAATCCTTACTAACTGGAGTGTCCTGCACTTGATTTCTTACATACTCTACATTAAAGTGGTTTTTGTGTATATTGGATGTAACTTGAATTTTAGTTCCCTTCATGTTGACTGATTGGTTTCTAAATTTGATTCAGTTTAGTGTTTGCCTTTTTTAGCTATTATAGTCATAAGCCATGGACAGATAAATCAATATTTGATTCTTTGAAAAGTTTTATCCAAAATTTTACAATAATCTACCATTAGGATGTAATTATCACATAATAAAGTTCATTCCTTTAACATCTTGCATTTTTGAGTTATCAAATTTACATACAAACCATAGATTAGCAGGTTCATTGGCAAGTTTGGTTCCAATGTTGTAGATTCTTACAATCAAGCGAATAAGTCATATGCCTTGTTCATATATTTAGCTGTTTTCATTCTTGATTTATTATTAATATACAAGGGAAGGCTAAGGCTGGTAGATTCTTTGTTGATGATTTGTCTTAAAGTTGATATAAATTCACAGTTTTTGGTATTAAGATTACATCAAATATCATTCCTATAGTTCATTTCATCATTTATATTCGTAGGCAGCACAGACAAGCAAAATTGTATAAATGTTTTTTATATTTTGAATGTAACTTCAAACATAAAGTTTCATCTGAATCTCATGGTTGAATTTGTTGATGATATTTCTTTCTCTTAGTATACTTTATATTGGAGAAAAAGGAAAGAAAAATCTATTAGTTTATGAAAAAAAAAATTAAAACAATGTTCATCTTCAATAATTGTAAAATTCATTATTTTATAGTTGTAGTTTATATTAATGATGATTAGTGTAATATGTCTTAAAAAATAGTGTCATGCACTTCGCTAAATAATTGTATCTTTGCATATAGCTGTTTTTTGTAGAAAAATAAATAAATTGGACATTCGTTGTATGTACTCTCTCATAAATTAGCATTGTAATTTTCTTCCATTTAAAATATCATATGAGAAATAAAAGTGCGTTTAAAATAAGCGCAAAAGTTGAATTCATATAAAATTACTTTTTTAGGTATTTGTTAAGAAAGAAGAAATGATTCGTCATTTTAAGTGGCATAAAAAGCGAGATGATTCATTACAGCATGGATTTATGCGATATAGTCCGATGGATGATTGTTCGGATAGATTTAGAGGTTGCTCTCACAACCGAAAGCAAACACATTATCATTGTTTAAAGGTATGCTTTTATATTTTTAAAGAAACAATTTTTGTATTTCAATCTTCAAAGAAATTTTATTTCTATTTGGTCCAAATATATCTGAATATTCTAAATTCTATATTACTTCTTAATAGTGATATTTCTCTTTTTGTCAGTTTTTTTTCTATTCTTCCATATCTCTTACATTTGAGTGTTTTATTTATCTGAAATGTATTTTTTCTTGAAAAAATGCGGTATCAATATTTGCATCTGCGACACATTATTTATTTAATTGGCAGCACATATTCTTTTAAATTCCTCTTCAGTTACTCTTTTATGAATTTAATATGTTCAACCAGCTTTTATTTGTATTATTTGATTCAAAGATGAAGAAATGGATATTCTAGTTCTGATAAATAATTCTTTCTGATTATCAAGAATAATTATCACGTAGGCTAGTACTTAATGCCATGTCATAAATCATTTTTTAACTTAAAATTCCTTCCTACTGCCGTTACTCATTATTCTGTTAAAATTTTTACTGAATATTATGAACTTATATAAACTATCTGGTCTCTTTCTTGTTTATCTAGTGCATCCATCGGTTGGTGTTAATTTTTCTTCTTTTGGTCCTCTAATACATAGTTTTGTTTCAATTTTTGCACCCTGATATTGGGTGTATTGTCTTCTACATTTTAAAATTTTGAATGTTTATAGAAATTTTAGAAACTTTTTTTAATGATTAGCAAAATCATGAAAAATTCAATTCAGAATTTTTCGATTTTGATTACAAATTCAAATAGTATTTATACTTTTTTTAATTTAAAAAATTGCATAATTAATAAGCTAAAGCTAGTTTTTTTTACCATTATTTATTTATTTTTGTATTGGAATTTATTAACACACTTCCTATGTAATGTTATTTATGTCTGGATAAAATTCAACTTTGCTGTAAATGTTCGTAAAATATATTTTTGAAGTAGAAGCTCAATTTTTTTTTAAATTGCTGCCTCTCCATTTTACAGACTTACTTTTTTCTATCCTGATGTAAATTATGTATGTATTATAGTTTAAAGCCCATTATCTCCATTGTTTATTCATTTCAGGAGAGCTGTGATAGAGTTTATATCAGCACATCTGATGTGCAAATGCATGCCAATTATCATAGAAAAGACACTGCAATTATTCAAGAGGGCTTCCAAAGATTTCGCGCCACCGAAAATTGTGCTACAGCATCTTGTTTATTTTTTGGACAGAGAACAACACATTTCCATTGCAGGAGATCAGGATGTAGTTTTACTTTCAAAAATAAAGCTGACATGGGTAACTTATTTTTTATTTGGAAGTTATATAAAATTTTACAAACTTCATAAATATATAATATTTTGCTAACATCATAAATGCTTATATATTTGCTTATTTTGAGGGTTATTTACACATATTATTCATTTTCCTTATTTCAACTATTTTAATTCCTTATTTTGAAATGTTTCAGAAAAACACAAAACATATCATATTAAAGATGAACAACTGAATAAAGATGGATTTAAAAAATTTATGAAGCATGAACATTGTACTTTCGAAAATTGCCGTTTTTCACGTGTCTGCAACCACATTCATTGCATACGCCCTGGTAAATTAACCTTTCATTAAAATTAATGTTTAATTGTGTCTTCGGTGTTTTTTTTAATTATTTGCATTTTTTTCCCTATTAGGTTGTACTTATGTCCTGCATTCTAGTGGTCAGTTATATTCACATAAGCGGAAACATGAAAGACGAGACACGGAACTTGCATATAGAAAATTTAAATTAGCCCAGAGTATGATGAAAACTTTAACTGAAGCAGGTGGAATGTCTCAATCCTTTCTCGCAGAGCCTGTAAGTTCTATTTAAATACTGGGAGTAAACTTTTTCTCTAGTTCATGGTATTATGAGTTATTCACAAATACTAAACTTAAAATTTATATTTTCCTAACTGTTTAATCATGATTTCTGAGATTTTAAAAGAATTGAATTTATTTATTACTTCTATTTTCGTTATTGAATAGACTTGATTTTAGTTTCAACGTATGATAAATAAAAGAGTTGAAACTGTTTCAGCAAAATAATTAACAACAAGTTATATTTACGCTTGTACTTTTTTTTAATGTCCTGCTTAGTATTTCCAAGATAAAAAAATGCATTATGAAAAAGAATAATCATTGAAATCATTTTTATAAAAATCTGATAACGTATACTTTAAAACTATATTGAAATATTAGATAAATATTCTTTTAACAAAATTTTTATGATAAGAATTTAATTCAGTTAATGATTTTATTAAAATAATTCATTTTCTTTACATACACATACAGCTGAATGTGAGTGATGCTGCAACTTAATTAAATTTACTAAAGTTGTGAATAAAAATAACTTGCTAAAAATTAAAGATATTTTGTGAAATCTGTTTAGTTATAAATTTTCGTATTCAATAGTGTTATTATTTTTTTGTATTTCTGTTGAGATTTTGGATATTATATGGAATTATTTTTATTGTAAGTTAAATGATTGCTTAGAATAAAGGCTTATTGCTTGTATTGTTATGTTACATGCTTGGTGAATTTATACTATGAGTATTCCAGTTTTTTTATATACTTTATTCTTTTATTGTAATGATTTTAAAAGTTACTATAATATTTTTGTTTGTTTGTTTATCTTGAAAAGGCTGATGTAGAATTAAAGCTTAGGCAAGAAATGTTGATAAATGTTCCTTAATTTTGGAGAGATTAAGCTATATTGGAATCACTTGGTAGTATAAATTGTAAAAAGAGTACTACACTAAACAAATTTTGAATATTTTTTGTTTTTTCTCAAACTGTAACTTAATATGGATTAACAAATGCATACTTAGCTAAATAGGAATTTTTTTCCTAATTACATTGAAAAGAAGAAGTTGCAACTGTGAAAAATTATACATATGGAAGAGTTTTGAAATTAAATTTTTATGAGCGTAGAATTTTATTCCAAGAAATGAAGCTACTTCATTATTGATTACTGATTTATTTATAGGACATTTACAATTTTTGAAATATAGTTAAATTGAAAGTTTTTGAAACTTAAAACGATGTAAGAATTCTATTTACAAATAATTTTCTCTTCAAACCCTATTTTACTTCTAACCTTCGCCTTTTCTCTTTATTATTTAAGAAAAAGATTGATTACAGTCTTATCAAAGAGAAGGCTGTGTAATTATTAAAAGCATGTTAACAACTGAAATTTATTTATTATTACCATATTATTCCTGAACTTGTTTTCTTTTATATTGTGAAACATTGATGCTACATAGTTCTGATTTGTAGTAGATTTTCTTGAGGCTTCAAAAAAATAAATATTACTTTTATGGATAATCAAGTATGCTACTGGTGCTAAATTAAAGTGCAATCAGCAGATTGTTATTTCTATTTGTAAAATTTCATTTTGTAGCATGTTATATTATTAAACGGGTGTGGAAATGGAAATTTTGATTTAAGGTAAAAATCTTCATTTTTTAATTGTTAATTTAATATTATTTAGGTGTTTTTTTCATTTCTTATAAATAATATATATAATTAATGATGCGTATGTTATTTTCTTAGGCTAAAGCTTAATATTCATGTATGTCTTTCCAGCCTTCATCTGGTGAATCTTCTTCAAGCCCTGCTCCTGGATCCATGCCAACTTCACTTTCTTCTTCTGGCTATATGAATAGTTTCAGTTCTGATGATGGATTACTATCAAATTGCTATTCTATTAAGACAGAAAAGAAAGAATGTATATACAGTATGGCAGATATGAATAATATTTCTGGGCAAAACCTTACTTCACAAAATGATGTTTTATCACCATCTAACATAACTGGAGATAATGTTAGTATACCTGAAGAAAATTCAGCTGTTGATTTAAGTGTGGATCATCCAAAGGATTCTGAAGATTTATGGAAAATATATTTGACTAGGTATATTTATTTTTCTGTGTAATAATTTATCTTTATGTTTGTCTTGTTTTGCGAAAATACCTCTTTCCTTCTTGCTAACTTAATTAATTTTGTGTAGATTTGGTTCAAATGAAGTGTGCCAGCAACAGTGTGAATTTCTGTACAAAGATCATTTTCACTGTTCAACAGATAATTGCAGTATGACGTTTAGAGCTAAAGATATTCTAGGAGTGAGAGAACATGCTTGGTATGAACATGAATTTATTATTTAATGAAATGTATTATTCAAAATTATGTAATCGATAACTTTCAAATTTTAGATTTTCGTATTGACTGATATAATAAAAATGTGTATTGCAATGAATATTTTATATTGTTTGCCATAGCTAATGTATGAATTTTGAAAAGTGAGTTTTTGTTTATGTAAATAAAACTTTCCATACGCCAACGTTTCTATTAATTCTTTAAATATTTTCATTTACAATGAAGTTGTGCACACCCTTGCAGGATTTTTTTTAAAAAAAAATTGTTTTTGTTATTAAAGTAAGGTAAGTTATTGCGTAAAGATTGAAAGGAAATTTTATTATTAGGCAAATTATTCATTTTAGTCAGAAGATCAGAGCTCCTGTAATTTCATCACTTTATGGTTGCTCTTTACAACAGGTATGCATTTGTTTTTAAGTTATGATTACATTTTTAAGTGATCATATAAAAGATTGGCTAATAAAATCCGTATTTATGTTGTATGGGTAAGTTTATTCATTAAAATTACAAAACTCAAAATTATTTTTTGATTTGAAACAAAGATAGATCAATAAGATCATTCTGACTATCTGGGAGTTTTCATTATAAACCATAAAAGGATTTTTATATCATTAACTTCAATGCAAAATTTTCGGTTTTCGAAACGGACCTTAAAATTTTATCCTTTCAAGGAGTGTGCACACTATCATGTAAAATACAAATTTAAAGAAAGACAACAAAAAAAATCGTGCTTCTTCAAGTTTTGCTGTATGGTTAGTTAATTTCAATAGTGGAAAGCTGCTTCATTTTTCTTTATTATTTTGTCAAATTTTCCGAAATCGAATGAAGTTAATGATTTTAATATCCTTTTCAGCAATCATGAATACCAGGAACAAGTAACCAAATCTTTCTACACTGTAGTTGAAATTGATCAAAATGGCGTTTGTCCCCCTGACTGTCACTATAAAGCCAAAGAAAAACACTACCATTGCAAATGGGTAAGGAATACCATTATTAAAGTTAATTTAATTTCATCAAACCATTGATTAGACGATGCATGTGATATTCCATGCTTTTATAAATAGTTATATATGGATATCTTGGGTTTAAAAATGTTGTAATTCCGATCCCCGTTTTGTGTCTGATTGTTAAAAGGTAAGTGAAATCACTTCTGTCTTTTTTTATTGAACAATTGATTATGGGATGTCATGGAAATGGAAAAGGTATGAACATTTAATTTTCTATTATAAATTAATATGTTTAATTTTTAAAAATTTCATTGTTCTCAAAGGTAAGTTAATGCTTATATATTTGTATGATGTGAAGACTTTTAAATTGTTCCTTAATACAATAATGATTGATGATTAATTTCAGAAATTATTCATACTTATGTTTCTTATAGGAAAATTGCCAAGAAGTTATCAGCAGTGATGATAACCCATTTAGAAGGTTAGATCACTACAAAATTCATAAGTACTCACGAAAGCTTAGTGCGCCAAAGGAGCATCCACCATCTTCCAGTGGTGTTACGTCTGTCATGGATAGTATGTTCAGAAGGAAGAGAGGCCGTCCGCCAAAAAATCGTCTTATTGAGGTAATAAAAATAATTTATATAAGTTTCAAGAAAATATTAATTTAACTTGTCAGTTGTAGCATTCTTATTATTTTAGATGTATGACTAATTAAATACGGGCATGGGCGAAGTCATTAACATTCAGTATCTATTTCCTGTGCTATAATTTTGAATGAATAAAAAGGGACACAAAAACAAATTGTTTCTAGAATAAACACAAAAATTTGCCATCATGCTGTGATTTAAGAAATAGAATTTTATTAAATGTTTCGCGCTTTACAAACATTAAAAAGTTAGTTTTTTTTAATACCAGATTTATTATTAGGTATGAAACATATTTTTAATGTCTATGATAAAACAAAATCTTCAGTTTGAAATTGATTTCTACCCACAGCTGTTTTATTGTTTTCGACTCATATTGATTTGCTGTTAATCTTGATAGATATAATGGTAATGAGCGACGCTATTTATATCAGTACAATAAACCAACACCAAGAACACATTATCATCACCATTTTCTAGACTATTTAAAATTTGTCTAATTGTATTAAAATGGATAATCTAAATTTTGTTTAGTTTGGATGTCTTGAAAATTCATAGTGCCTCTGTAATATTAATGCCATATTACAATATTTCTTGAAAAACCTGTGATGAAAAAGAATTTTCATGAGCTAAAAAGGAAACAAGAAATAGAATGCTTTTTGAAATGTTTTTATAAGCTGTTGTGTAAAAAGATAATAATTCATTTAATGTATATATTCAGCAGTTATTGTGTATAAAAGTAACATTACTTGATATTTTTTTCAGTTTCCCATGGGTTCTCATCTACCTCAAGCTATTTACACAAGTTTCAAACTTCCTAAAACATCAGAGCTTCCTCATCATAATTTTCCTCCATCATTCGGCCCATTTACGTCTGCTTATAATGCTCTGTCTCTCCTTCCACCACCTCCAGTCACCATGATGTCAACGCCTTCAACTATTCCACAATTGATACCTGTAACAGGACTTGGGCAATGCTTATTTCCATCTTCTTCTAATATGTTAGAAATTCCCCCTCCACCTCTTTTAGAAAAGCAAGAAAATAATAACTCGGCAATGCCATCACCTCCTTTACATCAAGATATTCATGAGCAAATTAAGCCAGAGGTATGTTTTTAAATTCATATAATTATATTGAATTAATGAAGGCTTTTTGTGATATTTCAGAAATTTCAGATGTAAATTTGTTTCAAAAACTGTTTAACAATCCATAATGGAAATTAAATTTCTAGAACGTGCGTTTTTCTCATGCGGGAGCATTAGGTTTTTATTGTTCGCTTATAAGCTTTATTCTAAAAGGAAATTTTATTCTTGTAAGTAATTTTTTCCTGACCTATATGCATGGTTCAGTAAAAGAATATTGTTATTTTATTCTTTTACAATTTGATCAATAATACCTGAGAATTCATCGTCATATTTCCTATTCTGGACAGAAAAGTTGCTAAGCTGTACAAACTTTTATATTGTGTGCTCACTGGGTTAAGCGACTCTGAGACGTAAGATTAAGAAACACTTTTAAAATGTAATTGTTTTTAAAATAGAAATTTTTTTTCGGCATTTGAATGCAATGATTAACCTTTTTTTTTAAATGCAGGAAAGATGCATTGTTAATGAAAAGATTTATTTCATAAAGATTATTTTCCTGGTGTTTGTTTATCAGAATCAAGTCGGCATGTGTAGCTATGTATAGTTGATACTAATTGTTTTTGATCAGCGCTTTCTCTATTTTTTTAGATTCTGCCTTTAAATTATCTGTTACCAGTTTTTTAAAAAATGCAATGAGCATTAAATGGTTATTTGTTTGTTTGTGAGGGGATTAATTAGAGGCATTTTAATTTAAGTGGAAATATTATATTTGAACGAATCAGGATCTAAAGATGTTGCAAGGCATGCGAGTCAAGTAAAACTCTTGGATTAATGTCATTGAATCAACTAACAATTATAATTCATTTATTGGATTTTCTCTTCTGTAAACGTGTGTATTTAAAATTTTGCTCTATTTGATCATTGTGAATTGTTGTATTTATTGTTTGCTTTGACAAGCCACCATATCAAACCTTGTGAAAATCGTATTTACCTATAATTTTGAAACAAATAGCAAATTGTATCGGACTAAGCTGAGATGTGTAATTTGCCTCTAAATTTTTGATCTGTTTATAAAATTATTTTTAAAAAATCAGTTGCCGATTATTATGGTTGTAGTAAAGGCTCTATATAATCCCTTTTTATACTTCAACTGTATTTTAAAAGTCTTTGAATATTATTTTGATATTTATATTATTGTTATGACAACCTTTTAATGTGTGTCATTTTCTTATTGATTTACTTTGCTTCAGAAGTATTATACAAGTAATCTGTGAATTTTATAAATTGGGAATTATATAAATAATCTGACCTAAATTTCTATTTCTAAAAAATTGGATGACATTTTTTGTTTCCTTATAAAGTCTCATTTCCATTGCTGTATTATTGGATAATCCGATAAAGAAAACTAAATTTTAATATACTATATGAAAATGACTTCAGTCCTGCTTATTAAAATAGCAGTTATGGACAAAAATACCAGAAACAGTATTCCATTACATAGGAAAACCCCTTTTTTACTACTTTACATTTTATAATTTTCTCGCTGGAACGCTTTCGCGACTTTCTTGAGTTTCCTTCCCCAATCATCGAATATTTAATTTCTCTTACCTTGAAAATTCTCAATTTAATGCACAATAAAATTTATGACTTCCCCTTAAAAATTATCCACTTTGAACTGGAGGTGATCCATGAAATTCTTTATCTAATTACTGTGTAAATCAATCTCTTACTAAAGTATCATTATTCGATTATTTTAAAATTGTATTAAAATACTCATTTAGTTTAAATGTAGTTGTTAATTGTTAGCTCCTTATTTTCTGTATATTAATTCAAATTGCTTTATAAATTTCTCTCAAAAATTATTATGTTTTTATGATTTGCTTTTTTTAACTTCATTTTTTGTTTGGTTACTATATTTCATTTACTTACATTTATTTCCTGTATTTCTAGGTTAAAGAAGGATTTTACGTCTTTCATGAAAATATGCCATGTCCAGATGAATATTGTACTTTTTACAAAAAGCATCATTTCCACTGTACACAACCAAGATGTTATTATGTGACAGATCGCAGGGATATTCTTTTACTTCACTCTAAAGACTTCCATGATAATATAGATATCATGGATGGCTTTGTGTTCTTTGATCGCAGTGTAGACTGTAGACTTGAAAACTGTCACAGTAATAAAATAAATCGGCATTTCCATTGCATTCGACCCAATTGCAACTATTCTTTTGTTCGCTATAGTACCATGACTGTTCATGAACAAAAGCATAAAGAGCAAGATGGATTAAATAATTATATGCCACCATCTCCTAAAAAGAAATTGTTTTCTTCTTCCAATGATGAAGCTCAAGAAAATTTTGCATATGAAGGATGCTCTTCTGTCATCAAAACAGTATCATCTGAATCTTCGTCTGCACCAAAGACAACAATAGTTAAGGCTGCTGGTACATTTTATCCGTTGTCTGCATTTTCTACTAATCAGACATCTTCTCAATCTACGCCAACATCTGTTAACTCTTCACCTAATCACCAACAATATTCCAAACAGTCTGATGAAAAAAATAATAGTGATACTGTGAATAATATAAAAAGTGAAAGCTCGTTTTATCCAAACACAGATGTGAATGAACAACCTTTAAGTAAGCTGTTACTTCAGCCAGGACCAAATTACAGAAACAGTTTTCAGGGTACCGAAAAACATATTTTATATAGCCCACAACAAAGTTGTGCTCGCCCATTTTGTAAATTAAAGAAGCGTGATCATTTCCACTGCAATATTTGCAACCAAGTAAGTTGTCTTCTTCGTAATCTTTTCCATCCCCACCCCGCTCGCCCGAAAATAACAGCAAATTAATTTACTGCAAAATAATTATAACATTTTGTGTTTTCTAAACCGTATTTCCTATAATGCATCTATACTGTTTCTTAGAATTTAAAAGAGAGCCAAGATTGTTTCCCCTTTAAAATTAACTAAATCTGGACCGTATCCTTAATAATGATGTAACAGAATTGGATATACTAAACGCATTGTCGATTAGAACTTCTTATATGCAATATGGATATTTGTTATTCAACCGAAGTATTTTGAAGCAATATATTTGATAGTGTACGTAAGATAAAGTATACTGTATATATTGCTAAACAAGATAATCAGTTCTTATTTTTCGTTACTTTCAAATATTTTCACCGATTTATTTTATCCTTTCATATTGAAGAAATTTTAATTCTTAATTCTATATTTATGACCTCATCTTATCTTTTGAAGGCTGTTTAGTGTTGTTGCAGATATATATTGTTATCTAAAGCTGGGAGGGGGGATGTAACCCTAGTAAAGTAATGTTCATAAAAAAATTGTATATTTCACTGCAAGGAGTTTTGTAAGTAGTTGGGTTACATATTATCCTTAATTATCTCATTGATTCCAGATGTTATATATATATACAACAGGGTTAATTACAGTTTAAGCATCCATCTTGTTCAGGATTTTTATTGAAAATCGATTCTTGATTCCTTCTTTTGAAATTCAGTATACCACTGCATTATATTTTTATAGTCATTAAGATCAAAATGAAACTTCCAGAAAATCATTTATTCCATGTACATAAAAAGAAATAAAAAATGAAGCTAAATTTTTGGAATGGATGGAAATTAAGTTAAAGAAACAAAATCAGTGAGACATAAATTTTTAAATTGTTTAATGAATCAATGGGCATTAGTATAAAACTAAAACTTACTAATGGGAATTAAACGCTCAATAAAATAAATTATTTGTAAAATCTAGCTTGATGTACATATAGATTAATTTTGTGGTTTAATATAGGCTTAAATATTTTATACTAATAATATTTTAATTCTTGACTTGATTGGTCTTTTATTTTTAATTTTAGAAGGGTAAGAAATTAATTTTTATAAGTCAATTTTTTACTTCCTTTCCTTTTGTGGAAGTGTGATGTATTATATTTCAAAGATTTTTAATAATTCATATATCTTTAAAATTGTTGAAATGTTAAATATGTTCATTCTAAAAATTGAATATGAACAGATTCATTGGTTTACCGTGGATGTAATTTTAAATGAAACTATCAATATTTTAACATTATTAATTATTTTCAGTATTTGAAAATTTTGAAGATAATTTTAATGTATTTCTTATATTTGAATTAATTTTATTAAACACTGTTATTTATGTAATAATTTGCTTTGCATTCCTATAGTACGTGATGTTTTATACTAATGTAATTTCCCTTTTACAGGCATTTTCTGGATTTTCGCGCCTTCAACCACATGTTCTTAAACATCCAGGGGCACCAAACCCCATTCCAGTTTATCCTCCTGGTTATTCTAAAATGTCTACTTCTTCTCCCAGTCCAGATGAAGATGAAATGGATACGGAGGATATAAGCGATATAGACGAACGGTCTCCTGTGAATGGACCTTTATACATCAAATCAGAAGAACCAAAGGAATCATTAGGTAATTATTATTTATTCCATAATTTGCGGTATAATCATTTAGGAATTGAAGTAATTAAAAGTAATATAATAACGATGAATGTTTAAGGTTTTGAACAAACTTAAAGCTTGAAAATGTCCATGAAATTGCTCAAAGAGACTATGCTTGCTAGTTTTATTTATTTTTATTTGGTAAATATGACTTTAATAAGTATTCTTTAAATGGTGAAATTAATTTAATGTTGAAGTCAGATCACCTTAAAGCTTATTTGGTATCAGCTAGTATTCATTATTTATGTAATAAATGTGTGAGAATGAATAATTTTCTGTATTTCACTACAGGCATAAAATATGAAATATTCATATGATTGCAATTGTAATTGTCTTATCTGTGTTGTAACAAACAGGGTATTCATGATCTAAGTGCCAGCATTAAGATTGCATCGCGATGGTAAATTATTGTTACATACAATTCCACCAGAGGGATCGAAGTTTAGTTAAATCTATATCTATAATGAAGAATATTTGCTATTTGAGAACTGAATCTTAGTTCCTGCATCCTTGCTGTTACAATGGCTATTATTCAATTTACATTGGATACTTTAGCTGACCAGAGATAGCTCCGAACTTATCATTGTTTCATACATTGCATATGAATAAAAAAAAGCATTTAAGGCGAAGAAAGTACTATCTCCCTGGTGATATTGTTATCATTTTCTTCTTTGTTTATGTAAGATATTTTAAGATATATACTTCGCCATCTATTTTTTAATTTTCTCTCTGGGGAGTAAAATATTAATGTCTGAGTGGAGTTTATTTATACAAGACAAGTTTTAAACGATCCACATCAAAAATGTTACCATTTAGTTTTGTATCTTTTGATGGGAACTAAGCTAAATTATGTTAATAGCATCATCTACCCCTGACAACCAGTTGAGGTACAGTAATTAAAATATGTAATAAAATAAATTTTAGTTGTCCTTGGACTGCACAAAGTTCTCTTTCTAGATATACTGCATCATAGTTTTAATTTCTGTCCTTAACAGTGTATGAGCGATTGTCATTATCTTTTTGAATAATAAATTTTCACTTATGAAGGAACTTCTGTTTTTAGTATTGAATTTGTAAACAAATTTATTTGGCCAAGTTTTCTAATGCTTTTTAATTACTTATAAAAAAAACTTAATTTCATTGATTAATAGTATTATGATGGTTTAAGTCTTTTATGCTATGTTTTTCTTGTTCGAATTATTGAAAACTAATTTGAATTAAAATACATATCCCTGTAATTTGAAATCAAATGTGCAAGTGATTTAAATTAAATCTGGTGAAGAGGGCGACTAGATGTAATGTAACCCCTCAAAGTATAAAAAATAATTTATAAAAACAGATGCAGGGTATTAAAAACGTATTTTTAAAGTTCTACACATTAAATATTTTTTAAAAAAAATTTCTTCTGAATTGTAAGACTAACATAAACATAAAAGTTTGAACATACCTTTAAAAACTAACCATGTCAAATTGTATTTCATTTTATTCCATGTGTATTATGCAGATGAACAGCAAGTTTCTTCTTCTCATCAGCTATTTAGTTGGCAATCTGTATCATCAAGCAGCTCACCCTTTCAACCAACCATGAAGTGCAGTATTGGTGTCAGTAGTACCAACCAGATTCCGACTAGCAGTGACAATTACTATGGTTCACCACAAGTTGATTACAGTGCCCTGTTGGACGGACCCGAAGGTGGAAATAAGTTTGCAGATATAAAAAGACAATACCCTCTGAAAATAGAAGAGAGTAACGAAGTGAAGAAAATGAAACTGGCAGCTCTACGCATCCTGAAAGATGAACCTGTACCTGAAGGATATTCTAGATGCCGTTTCAATGAGGATTGTGGCTATACTCTTTGTGGCTATCGCGAGCATCAAACTCATTTTCATTGCATGAGGAAAGATTGTGGTTACAGCTTTTGTGACAAAACTAGGTTTGTGCAACATACAGCTAGACACGAAAGATTAGATACTTTGATGGGTGGTGATTTTCAGCAGTATAGAGCAAATGTAAATTGCGGTCGACCTGAATGTATGTATGCTAATACTTTAGGTGCTATGGCGAACAAATCATCTCATTTTCATTGCCTAAAGTGTGATTTTGTGTGTACAGATACTAATAAAGTTGTTGCTCATCGAAGACAGCATGCGAAAATGGACAGTATCTATGCTGCTGGATTTGAAAAATATACTCAGTTTCAGAGTTGTAATGTAACTAACTGTAATCATAATCAAAAGCAAACTCATTATCATTGTCTTAAATGTCAACATGCTGTTTTAGGCCTTTCTCAAATGTCTTCCCACAAGTATCGCCATATGGATTGATAAACAGGTGCTCTTATATACAATATTTGTGCCAACTGTTAAAAACGATATTTGTTGGCATTAAAACAATCAAAATTGTGTTTAATGTGTTTTGCTTCTCTATAAAATATTTATTGTTTTTGTCTCATTTTGTCTTAGTGATATAGTTTAAAATGATGTCAAACATCAATGTGATAACTTTGCCGGTGCAGAGCACTTTTAAATGTGCCTTCTGAAGCATTTCAAATATACAACCAGTGCGAGTTATAAATTATCGTTTTGAAATTGCTTACTTTGTATTATCAGCTGCGGATAACTATATTTTGATGAAATACTTGCTCTGTCCAGATTGTTAAAAAAATTGTAAAATATGATTTTCTCTTGAAATATTGGTAGATTTGCTCATTCTGAATGAATGACTGCCATAAAAATTGTTTTATGTTTCATTAATTTATCAATAAATATGAAGAAATGTAAAGTGTCAGTCAAAAGGGTCCAATTAGTAAATGATCCCAAATCTTATAAATCATTCCTTCTTGATTATGTAGTATGTGGTGCAATATTGAGGAATAGTGCCAAATAACTTTTCTCTCTTTTTTTTTATTCTGTAGCTGTTAAAGTAGTGTTATAATTGTTCTTGTATCCTTTTGTGTGTGTAGTTGTTCTTGTCATTCTTAAAAATGTAAAAAAAAAATCGGTGTATAATTTAATGAAATCCTTTTTCAATATGTTCAATGGTTCTTTAAAAAATTGTCATAACATTGTCAGTGTTTGAATATAATTAACTTATATATATACATATATATGTCGATATATACATATACCACTTGGACTTGAAATGTCAGAAGGTCTGCAAAATATTTTGCTTAATAATGTTTTAAGCATGGATGTATTAACAGTTTAAAGTCTTTATGAATATATTCTAATCTATTGTTGTACTTTATAGAGTGTAAAATTATTTTCCAGTTTATTATCTTTTAAACGCGGATTTAAATTGAAAATAGATATTTAATAGTCTGTTATTAATGATTAACATAAGAACTAACATATTTTCAAATAACTGCAAAAACTTTGTTATTTTTAATTACATTATTAAATTTAAGAATTCGACACTTCCATCAGTTGCATTCAAATGTGTTTTTACTTACGAACACAAATTTATTTCTATGTTAAGATAAATTTTACTCTTCATGTTTTATTTATTATTGAAACATATTTTCATCCTTGTTGTTCTTCACTCATTATTATTCTGAAATAAGATTTTTAGGTAAGATCATACAACTTAATAAATATGTGTATTATATGTTGGTCAGTACTAAATATATATCAAATTTGCATGCATAATTTTTAAAATATGAACTTTTTACATTAAAGTCTTTAAAAAATTAGAATTTTGTGTACACTCCTTGATTTTTAGTTACTTTTAATAACTGAGTAATTTCATTTCTGTGTATTAATTTTTTCTTGAATCATCACTTTAATTTCTTAATATATATATAATATATTTCGGGCCCAGACAACGCCATATAATTTCAAAGAATTTCATTATTATTCACCAAGAAAATATTTTTAAAGATTTGTTTATTATTCAGAAAATTTGCTCTTATTTTTTAATGACTATTCTTATATGAATATGGGTTTATATGTTTCATTTGTTTATACTTTTCTTCTGATAAATAGAAATATCATTTAAAATGGATATTCATTAAAATTAATTTTTACGGGGGAGGATATTAAAAAAATAATTTTAAGTCTGAAATCTTTTCCGTATATTTGATTCATGTATGTATCTCATAAATGTACTGCATGCTATATAATTCTTTTCAGACGTAATAAAACTGATTTATATCAGAACTTTCAGTGTTTTAATTCCAATATTCTTAGATATCTTTTATTGTAAAGGAGACCAATTTTAATTAACTTGTGTTTGTGAACGTTGTAATAAATATATATGTCAGTATCTTCATTCCTTCACTGTATTTTATTTAGTTCACAAAATTTTCTTTGTTTAGAATTTGCTTTGATGTTAATTAGAAAATTGATATCGAACAAAGAAGCTTTTCAGTTATGCTTTAAACAAAACAAAAAGAAATTCTATGTTTAGGATTATTTTGAAATATAATTTTCATTGCTTAGTTCAAGCAAGTCTTATTTTTTCTTCGTATTTCTAAAACTTGATTTGTATAGAAAAAACTAGTTTATATTTTTAATAAAGCATGGAATTTTTAGTATTTTTCCCTCCTACATTATTTTTGTAAATGTATTTGTAATATTTGTCATCAATGTATATGAAAAACTGATTTAAATAAGATTCTGTTTCTCGGTTTTATCCTCAGTAATTAAGTTCTACCGGAGCTTTGCAGTAAAAAGCAAACATTTTCAGTTTTCATTTATAAAAATATCCATGCTTGCAGATACTATTAATGGGCTTTCTCTGAAAATTTGTTTAGTTTATCATTTGTTTATGTTTGTAGTTTGTAAAAGATTTTTTTTTTTCAATCATTTTCAGTACTTCATCTGTATCGTGTTATGCTTTTTTTTTTACAATATGGATGTGTTAGATACACAATGTATACTAGTAAAAACTCAAGCTACCAATTTATTGGTGATTATATGTAATTGCTTTGTCAGTATTTTAACTACAGTCTTCATCATTATCACTTTATGTATTCTGGAGATGTTACTGTGGCGCTGGTTGTCAAATGTATTGTTAAATAAACTGCAGTGACTATTTTTGTACATATTTTAGTCATAGTGGATGAAGATTTAGTGCCTTTGATCCACTGCTGACCCAAATTTGATGTCGTCACTTTTGTTGTATACTCTTGTGTGTCGTTTAAGGTGGAACGTCAGTGATGTATAATAAAATATTAATCTCCCCATATGATACTTTTGTTTTCTGATGTATGACTGGTATAGCACCGAAATGTTTAGTAAATTAGCCCATTTATACCGTTTCTGCATAGTATGTCAAAATAATGTGAAGTTTATTTTATGGATCAAGGTAGGGTAAAAAATTATGCTTTTATATATTTTAACATCATTGATAGAGTTGTGATCGAAAACTGAGCATGAAACGATTTAATTTCATGTTTGTAGTGTTTGCATTTTGATTTACAAATAGGTAGGTTTTTATTTATTATCAGAAACGAGAAATAGTATTATCTATGGACTAAAACATCGTAGTGTATAGCATCACAATTAGTTTAATGTTATTTTTAAATAAATTTAAAATAATAATTTTGTCTTGACGTTTTTACTTAATATTTCAATTTCTCTATAAGTCTGAAAAGGTTTGTATACATACAAAAAGAAATTGCAGATAACTATATTTACTTAAATAAGGACTAACATTTAACTTTATCATTGTATTTGAATCTTAATTATTCAAATGTTTTATTTAGGTATTATTTGCCATAATGTTATATTTCTTCAAAGCTGAGTATTTAATTCTCCTTTTTCGTATTTTGTCTTCTGTATTTACTGTAGAATTAGAGTACATTTTATTCCAGCAGATCATTTATTATTGACGAAATTGAATTCAAAGCGGAAATATTTAGTTTATGACTACGGTATTGGTGTCACGCCATACAATTAAATATTCTGCGAGACAAACAATTGGAAACTAGTAACTCACTGTCAAATAATTATTAAAAATCTTTTACTTGTGTCCACTTACTTAAGTTTTAAAAGAAACCTACCGTATGAAGTGGTTCAAGTATAAGTGCTTCTTAAGTCAAAATACTTTGTTCCTTAACTCACCTCATCATATCTGACGATATAGAATTAAATTAATTTAGTTTATTTTCGGTATGATTCTCAAGTATAGCACCCTGGAACATTAATATCCCAACCATTTTCCTCCGATGTTGCTGTTGCTACGCAACTGAAAGCTGAGTTCAGAGTCAAAGGCGGGGTGAGATACACGGCATCAATTGCAATGAAATTTGCTTTTTGATGACCGTTAGATTTTATTTACATTCTTTTTTTTCTTCTATTGCCGCTATTTTTCGTGCTGTACCATTCCAGCCTCATTTATGGTTTTTCTCAGTGAAGATCGCTCTCTAATTATAGAAAGGTGGATGATGGCATTGAAGCTTTCAAAATATCATCATAACAATTGTCTTTCTCTTTATTGCTTTATATATATATATATATATATATATATATATATATATATATATATACTTTGACTTAGACTTCCATCCAGTTTTATTCCTTTTCTTTGAATGGTATTATCGCTAATGGCATATACATACTCAAATTTTTAATAATCATCCTATATCAATTATTTTTAATTAATTTTGTAAGTCATTTTCTTTGAAAATGAAAGGAAACTACCGTATCGCTCAATTTTGCCTTAAAGGCTACAAATAAAAAAAATTCATATTTATCTCACTTTTTCATGAAACAATCCGAACAGAAAAAAGTTGTGAAAGTAATATATATTTGATAACTCGCCAACTAATATTCTCTTTTGATATATACTAATTTCGCTTACGTGTTGTCGTATTACAATAATATGCAATGTATATTTCCATTCACATATATGCAAATATTTGTTGGAATGAATTTTTATTTTTAAACATATGAATCAAATAAACTAAAAATGTATTATTTTCATTGCGCAAATAAACCCCCAAATTTCAAGGATCTGGAAGGCAACGAGACAATAAGAATGGTAACCGAAAATGAGATTCAGAACTAGTAGACTTAAACGTCCAGCATTTTTAGAATAATATACAAAGTAAGAAATTTTTTTTTTCCTTTTTCTTTCATATGTTTTGCGCCCACTACATTAAATTAAAGGAGACAGGTATTATTTTAAACATTGGTATTCATCAAAAGACTCCGCATGTTTTCTCCAGCGTTTGAAGTCTCTTTTCTTTTCTTTTTCCCCCCTTCAAAACATGATAAAAGAATATAAGTTGCCATACATGAGTAAGAGTAATTTTTCTTACATTTTGTATTTTCAAATGAACGAACTTAACAATGATGATGAACCACACACATACATATGCCAGTTCACACTGATTTTAAATTTTCAAAATTCTTGTAGGGTCATGATATTTCTCTGATTGCTATAACCTCTTAAGTTCTCGTTAAGAATTATTCTCCGTATGTGAGGAAATTTTTGTAAATGAAACCTCTTAGATAGATGTATTTAAATTTAAAAAAAAACAAAACGAGATAGCTTGTTGTAGCCATTGGACATGAATGGCTAGATTCAGGCGTACATCTAATCCATTGTCCAGGAAGAATGATTAACCTTTTGTACTCGAATGTCTTCTCTTAGTCGTAATTCAAGACAGTGCATCATTTTGACAATTTATTTATTTATTTTTAATTTTAATTATTAAAAATACCTACAGAATGTTAAATAGATGCAGATTCATTTTTCAGGGGAATCCGACTTAAAATAGTTACATATATTTATTCTTAAGTGTAATAAACAGGTCCATGTATTAAAGAAATAATTATGCATCGAATTATCTATCCGTTTGAAAATGGTTAAGAGTAGTTCCTTAATTTTAACAGAAATTTTTCCACCGTAAAGGAAACATTTTAGTCCTTTTGCAAGAAAACTTCTGCTGGAAAATCCAGTACGTTTTCTTTCCATTTCTTGTTAAGACTAAGTCTTATTCAGCTGTTTTAAATAGTTCTAACCTGCGCACTAATATTTGCTAATACACATCTGAGGTTGCGTTCGCCTCTATATATGCATTGTGTTTATTAGTTTCACCATCGAGCGTGAATGCAATTTTATTCGAAACAAGAAAAGTTACCAGAAATCCAGGTCAATTCCAGAATCATTGACCCATGTTTACATGATGAAAAATAATCAGCTTTAACCATTACTTGAACTCTCAATAAATGAGAATTCAAGCCATACTATAGATTGTGGCGCAATAAAGATTTATCATACAACCTTATGCTAGTGCATATGCAAGTATCGTTATATGCAGAATGGTTTGTATCACACCTGACATTCTGCTGTTACTGGGATGTTTTAAATCTAATCTGTCTGCAAAAGAGGCATTCCGATTTACACACTGGTGATGTAAGCGAGCAACCGATGTAGGATTATGTAACCACTAATCAAGAAAGAAATATATGTACTTCCCATACAGATGCAGACTTAATCTACTATTTACATCTAAATATACGAAGTACACATCCGCTTTTTCGCTACTCGTAATTCCTCAAATGTTAAAGAAAGTTCTATATTTATGTCATTATCAAATACTAAAAATATGAGTTAGTAAAATTAGAGAATTATTACATTTTTGTTAAGATTCTAGTAGAACATGGTTTTAAGAAGGCTGATCTTAAAATTATCGAATAATTCAAAATGGAATTATATAGTATTTAGAATTCATCAGAAACCCCCCCTGAAAAATGTGTTTCCGTTAACGATGCATTTTAATGGTCATTAAATGCATCTATTAACAATGTTGACACCATTTTTTTTGTAAGCATTTATCTTCAAAACGGGTTGAAAATAAAAAAAGGCCATCGCCATGGACGTTTCTGAAGTTTTTTTTTTTTCACTACCTTTTTTTTACGTAATCATAAGTTAATATTCTAAAATTTTAAATGAATCAAGATTTGAAGAATTATATTTTACCCTTCATCCTCTTGCGTTTTTGTATACAATCACTGGTTATTTCCAATCGTTATTTGTATGGAATGCGTGCAAAATATGTCAATATTTTTATAATGCAGTTAATTGCTGTTACTTATAAAACTGTAATAATTGAGATATAATTTAAAATTTCTAGAAGCAAACAAGTTAATGGAAATATACTTATCTTAAGAGAGTCCAATAGATATATATATTTGAATGATATTTAAAAAAGAATTTCAAATATTTAAATATACTGGAGTTTCTTTTACACATCTTGGTATTTTTTTTTTTCTTTTTTGTCGAAAGGCGATTCTATTTGAGTAGAATTATTGAAGATGAGGAAAAGTAACTTAAATGTAGTTTTTCCTTTATTTTATTTTATTTATTTGAAAAAGATTTTTTTTGTAAACAATGCTCATCATGATGATGTAAATTTAGCTCTAATGTATTTCATTGAATCCAAGGAATTTATAATCTAAAACAATATTTTTATAACTAATAAGATTTCTATCATGAATTTTGAGGCTTTCTTCAGAAATAAGTTTTCAGATTTTCTTTTATTGAGAACACGTTCTGAAAAATAAAAAGTACTTGCATTTGCAATTCTATGTAATGAATTTAACAAGAAGGAATAAAACTATAGATTTTTAAATCTACATTTTTACAAGTATATTCTTTGAATGGATGCTTTTTTTCTGGATCAAAGCCTACCAACAAACTATTTTTTAAAAAAAATCTAGCTGAAAAAGCACCTTTAATATAAAATCAAAGATGTAAATATTTTTTTGAAGAATATTTACCCAATAAAATTAATCAACATGGAATTTAGCCGCTTTCTTACTAAAATATTCGATGCGCTTATAGTTTGGAATATTGATGATCAAAATCCATCAAAATTTGTTTAACAGAAAATATACCCTCACGGAAGATTAACTCTAAAATATAGAGTGATTATCTCTATTTAGATGCAATGGCTGTTTATGAATCAAAAGGCTTTTATAATTAAGCAAAATGCTATTTATAAGCAACGCTCTAATCTTACAATTAAAAAAAAGCATTATGGCTATAGATGTATGTATGTTCTATATCTTTCAAAAGACTTGATCGATTAACCAAATATTGCACATTTATTCTTTCAGAGAAGTCAGTCAAATTTTGAAAGTGAAAAAGTTAATTAAATAATTAACTAATTATTAATCAAGTAAACTTCCAATTTTTTGGAGTAACTTCGGAAGCAAATTAGCTCTCCAAAAATATATTAAATTTTTAAAAAAATGAAATTTTACCTTTTTAATGATACCAAATTCCTTTATGTTGAATGTTTTTTTAACATTATTATCAGTTCTTTTAAATTAAATACAGTAAATCAAATTATTTATTACAGTAAATCAAATTATTTTGAAATACTGTAACATTAGCCCTTTTACTACCGAACGACAATATATCATCGTTTGGTAAAAAGTGCGATACGACGATACATCGCTGCACATGCGTAGTTTTTACCATACGCACCGTGAGATATCTGTATCTCAAAATAACCTTATAATACATTAAAATGGTTCAAATTCGATGCAACAAACAGGAAACAAAAATGTTTATTAGATTTAACTTCTTGTTATATCTTATGCTGGTTAGTGTCCAGGCTCTGTGTATGTTGGAGTGATAAAGTAGAAATGAAACTCGGGATAGTTTCTGAGACCGCGACGGAATCTTTACGTTTATTTATAATGGTTATCAGACAGCTCAAGGCACAAGAGAATAAATTAAGTGATTTAGTATAATAGAAGAATTGTGCGTATTAAAATGATTCATACAATAGTTTTTAAATTAAAAATATTATACAGGAAATTATTTTAATTTTGAGCAACGAGAGTATATCGATTAGTAGTGTAATATAATTTAAAATTATAATAATGAAATATAATTTATTTAAACAAATATATATTCTTGTGAAATTACCTGGAATGGACAGGAGGTGATTTTTGTGATGTCCTAAGCAAATGTTTAATCCGTGTGAACTTTGTTTTGATAGAGGGATGAAAATTTTTGTACCAACTGTAACAAAAACTGAGCTGACAGGATTAACTAAGATCTTGCCGAACTGCTTACTTCGAAAGTAAATGAAATACCTCCGCGATTTAAGAATGAAGCAGTTAAAACGTGAAATCACAAAATGGTATGTTGTTGTCGATTCAAATTATATGCAAGACCTTTTTTGTAGTTCTACATTGTAATCGAGAAGTAAGAATATTTTTATTTACTTAATTCTTAATCTTTTAACTGTTTGGTTTTTTTCTACTATCCGATTAGATAAGTTCCGTTTCGGGAATGTTCTATCTTTCTTGAATCTATCAGCAATCCCTAGAATACTTGAAGTGTTTGTGGATTATGTATTATTTTTGTGTAGAATTATAGAATAATTGGTAAAAGTTACGTTTAGTGTGCCCCTTGCCGCGCCAAGGATGCCAAGTCGCCAATAAAGATGGCGGACAAAGTAAACAAATACTTCTACGGGATAGTTACGGTTACCACTTTTTGAAATATAATTATAATTTTTTTTAACCGATAAGCATTCTTTTTTTTTCAGACCCGGTGCCTTCAACAGATGCCTCCGGAATTTGTTAAAGGTACCGGGCAGAATTTTTTTAACTTAAAAAAAACATCCTACGGCTTTACTAGCCACGGCAGCGGGAAACTAGTAGCTTCGCTAGCACATTGAACATAAGGAATGTGTGAATAACATGAACAGTAAATAATAAATAATTGAGAAAGACAAAGACGCAAAAAGAATGGATTTAACGGGAAGTTTTATTTATAGGAAATTTATTAAAAAGAGTTGAAGCTCATGTACAACTCAACCATTGTAGGAAGAAGTAAACAAAACATCATTAGAGTTACTACAATAGCGTTGTGTTGGGTTGCCATATTGGCGGCAAAATCGGGGGTACACTAATGATTATTTTAACGCTCAAACTTATATGCTAACATTAAATTTTTCGGAAAAAGTGTAGTTTAGTGTACCCCTTTCTGCGCGAAGGATACCAACTCGCCAATAAAGATGACGGACAAAATAAACAAACCCTTCTGCACAACAGTTAAGGTTACAATTTTCTACATTAAAATTATAATGCTTGATGATAAGTATTGTTTTATATGAGATTTTTTTAAATTTTTCAACCACTATGGGTGCTTATTTTAACAATTTTGAAATAAAGAGTTTTTTTTTTTTTCTTTTTTTTTCAAACCAGTTGCGCTGGTCTATTGTGTAGAGAGCAAAATTTAGAGCATGTGATATCTAATGCGATATTTTCGGCATTTAAAAAAGCAACGGGAAGAATTTTTTAATTAAAAAAGAAAGAAAAAAAAAACCATCCTACGGCTTTGCAAGCAGTGAGAGCGGGAACTTGGTAACTTCACTTGAATATAAATACTTGAAAGCAATCAAACTATTCTGCATACAAAATATCAAACAAGCATTTTTCCTAATTTCACCTACTAGTAATTATATATATATATATATATATATATCAATTAGACGATTTCTTAAATCACATAACGACAGTTAAAAATTGCAAAAGAATAAATATTTTCTGTTTGTATTCGCATTAAATATATCATTGCAGTGTCTCTTTAATTTTCATATTGAATTAAATCATTATGAATGGTTTATTTTTAGCTTACAGCTATCGAAATTCAATAAATCGATGCACGTACGGCATACGGGCAAAACTGTTAAGTGGTTAATTTTGATGATGTTTAAGTTTTTTAATTTACCGATTCAAGTGATTCTACAAATAATCAATGTAGGTAAAATTTAATGGCTTGTGAAATTTTAAGTCGATTCTATGCATTATAGATGTACATTTCTGTAAGATTCGTGTAGAGTACATAGAATCATCATTTTGTTGTAATTACTATAACATTTTCTCAAAGTTTCACTATTTCTATAGTTTGTTCAATTCTTACAAATAGCTCACATTCTCCCTATATATATATCTTTCTCAAATTTTTAATTGCTAATAAAATACTTTTTTATTTATACAATCAAATTCAAGTAAATTTTTAAAAAACTTGTAGTGGATATTTGATGTTAAAGTAGTTTTTTAAGACATTAGTTCAATAATTTTTTATTTATTAATTAAAAACTAAATTTCTCACCGAAAAACTTCAATTCCCCGCCGCCAAATAGTAACGAATTCAGGTTGTTGTTTCTCCACACTAATGAGGTTAGGCTTTACATGTTTTCGACCGATTATTTTAAACGATTTTCTTTATTTTCATAATGTTTGATGCATTTAAAATTAAATAGTGTTAATTAATCAATTTTTCTGATTCATTTTGAAGTAGTTTCGAATGAAAATTAGATATTTCTAATCCGTATTGTGTTACCCCAACTGATGTAGAAAATTCACTCCTTTTGCGTTGCACAATTTGCTTTGAATCCTCAATTGGCGTTGAAAATTCAATGCTAGTATAATTTTTTTGATCAATTATTTGTAGTAAATGTAATTATTAGACCTAGATGACCTGGTTGGTAGGGCTTTGGATCCGCATCCTTTGTGTTGCTAGTTCGAATTTGCCGGTGGACGTTAAATCCATCGTGGTCACAAAGTTCTCCATGTGGAGAATAATACCACTGGGGGTACCGGGTCAGAAATGATCGTTCTCAGTTCTAGATCTAAGTCACGATCTGTGAATGAATGAAAGAACTCCGCCCCGTAAAAAGGGTTTGTGACGTAAGTGAACTAAACGTCTGTCTTCTACTCTCGGGTGCTCGGGGGTCCATACACTCAGAAGCTACTGTAACGCGAGAACAATTCTAATCATTTAATAAACAGTAACTAAAATTTTAAAAATCCTAATTTTCTACTAATAACCTAAGTAAGAATTGAATTTAACCTTTTGCACTCGGATATGTAATTCGATGCATAATTATTCAATATAAAAGGGCTTGTTAATAGTTCCAAATTTATGTGTGTGTTTAAAATTGAGTTTCTCCGTCTTTTTACCATTCTGTAAGTATTTTCAATAATCAAATCTGAAAAATAAATAAATAAAACGTCAAAATGATGCACCGTCTTGAATGGTGCCGAAGAGGCAATTTCGAGTGCAAAGGATTATAAAAACTGTTTTTTTTATATTACTTGTTTTCTATATCAGATGCTAGTTTTGGGGTGTTAATTAGTGGATATTTTCTACAGTCATCTCCGACTTTTTCTGTACGGATTGCTGACACCCTTTTCTTGTTTTTTTTCCCTTGAGTACTATTTATAGTTTGAATTTTTCAATGATATTTTGCTCAGTTTCAGGACTTCTAATGACTATGTGTTTTTGATTATTTCTTCTTATGGACTTTTAAATTTAAATCCCGGAATAGTTCATTACCACTTGGTGCCCTTGATGAATCAATGTATATTTAAATCCTCAGCAGCTGAAAATCAGCATAAAACTTACTTAAAATTATAACAAAACGGCAAAAGTGTCATGTTTAACTTTTGAGAATGTTACGAACTCTTAAAATGCGTACATACTTTTGTTATACATATTTTTTAATGAAAAAAAAAACGAATAAAAAAATAAAAACGAAATTAGAATTGCATTTCCAGCTATGTTTAAAGGTTAATTTAAACCAATGAATAAAACCAACCAAACTATTATATTGCATTCATTTGAAAAATACAGATTTCAGGACTATGATTGATTCTATGATATCAATCAGCAATAATGATATTTCCTCCAAAAGATACATATATAAAGTGTTTTGTATTTCCACATTATTACCTGACAATAAAATTTTATAATTTCAAAATTGCTTATTGTAAAGAATTTTAATTAGCAAGGAGTTATGAAGAATTTCGATATTAACTTTATGCTGCAATGCTCCGAGTTCAAAGAACTCAGCGAAATTACAGTTTAAGTTGTGATAGCTTTCAAAATAAATTGTCTTATAAGGCGTGAGTGCCTAAACGTATACGAAAAGACAGGAGGACATGTTTGAAGATTATTAGTAAATATCGCTCCAAGAGGACGAACCCTCCCCACCCTCGCCCCCTTTTTTTGTCTCAGAAGAGGCATTACCCAAGAAGGTTGATTTAAAAAAGAACACTCAAAAAGTGTATTAAAAACCAAATTTTCAATGATGGGAAGATGGATCAACTTAAATATTATCATAAGTTTTCCCTTTTCAGTTCTCGTAGTTTCTAATGTATTTATCTATAGACATTTTGTATTCAGAATTAAGGTTTATTTTTAAAAATTGCGTTATTCTTATCTTCAAATCCCGGCTTTTTTTTCAAATTCAAATGACTGTAAACGCCTGGTATAAAATCTCAAGATGGAATAAATTTGATGTAACTGATTTTTTTGTTGTTGCATGGTTTACAATATAAATTGCAAGGAGAAAAGAATGACTAATTTAGGCTTTATAAACATTAATACATTATTTTAATAGTTTTTAGCTCAACTAATTTTATTGATGTGGATGCTATGTGAATAATCTGTGATAAACTAAATAATCTGTTTAGTTTAAAGATTAGTACTGGTTTATGAATATCGGACTTAGGTTGTATAAATGTTTCTATACTCAAATTAGTAACAAATATACAATTCATATCTTTAAATAAAAAAAAATTTAAAAAAGGGACTAGAATTTTATTTATAATGTACTTAAAATAATTTTAAGGTTGTGAAAAAATTATTTTTAGATATATATTGGCGATTTTTTTTCGAGTTTATTTTTCATAAAATCTATACTTTCGATAAACACCTGGATTTATATGTATAATAAATAAGTATATTAATTAACGCAAAAGAAAAAAATACTTAGAATAATTATCGTATAAAATTGCTACAATATGAATGAAAAAGACATCTTCATTAATATAGGGAAGAAGAATGTATGAAATTGAGATAACATTTTAAACGGAGAAATGGTTTGTATTTTGATAACTGATTTTGAGATAAACATCGTTTTTCCCCGGTATTTATTTAACACATTTTGTGTCTTATCTACCATCTACATATCATGAAAACGACTTACTTTTATGTGAAAGGTGCAAAATGCGTTTATGAATTTACTTTACTCTAAGATTTCAGACCAATAAAATTTGTTTTTCCTAGGAAATAATTTAGGATTCTTGATCTTGTTTGGAATTTGAATCTAAATTAACAGCCATCAAAACCGACAAATCTTACAAATTTATATAGTATAACGTATAAATGCAAAAATAGAAAAAAAATTCAATGAAACGAAAACAAATTACAGAATAAAAAGTGCAAATAAAAATGGTAAAGATTTTTGTTTCAACTGCTCTAAAGTTCTTTCCATTATTCTTTATTTTTACCACCATTTCTTACCTTTTTGTTCTTGCATCCCGATCTGTGTTTTTCATATTTTCGGATAGAAAGAAATGCATCTATTAACCCTACATAAGTGCCAGCATTCAATGTTGTCAATTTGTATGACGTCGCGGTCACATGATAAGCAAAAATGCGCGTATCTTCTAAACCTAACTAAATTATCCGTGCTTGACAGTGCTGAAGTTTTTCCTTTTGCGTCGCATGTTTTGTTTATAGTTTGTGCTTAGTGTCAAATGTAAAATTTGAATTATTATGGTTCATTTTTTCGCTATTATAATTTGAAAATGAAAAGCGATTGTTTCAAGAAAAGTTTGTTGAAGGTTTTCTCCAATTCCGAGTTTTTAAAAATATGGACAGCAGAAAATCAAAGGTAAGCTAAGCTCTCTCTTACTTCATATTCCTTTAGGCATTAAGATTTTTCGAATAGACTAAGGAACATATTCATTTACTTATAAAAATATCAGTTTAACAAATAATGAAAGAGTGAAATCAGTAAAATATATCAAATTTATATATTCCTTTATAATGTCTGCAAACATTTTTGATTGCGGTATCGAGTCAAATGGTTTTAAATTTATAAAATTAAATAATCAATGAATGAAATGGCATTGAATTAACACTTTAGAGTCAGAATTAAGAAATAGTTTACCAAAAGAAATATGAAGTAAAATATATATTATTTCAATCGGCATATGAAAATTTTTCGCTTTATCATCAGTATGGATTTTTGCAGAATAAAAAACTTAATTTCAAACTCCAATTTGAGTAGCGATTTCACAATGCGTAGGTAGGTTCGAAATTGGCATTGACTAATCTTATCTTGTGATCCTATTATTCCTTAAAATTTGGCTATTCTTTTATAAAATTGAATATAAATAGCAGTGTGCTCCCTTTTAAAAGCATTTGAATCAACCGAATGAAAACAATCCATGATTTTATAAAGGAAAAAGTAAAAAATTTGTGGTGGTTGAAAAATTTCTATTAAATATATAAATAATGAAAATGCATAGTAATCCCTCTTGTTTTTGAATAACACATCACTAATACAAAGAAACTTGCAAGACTGTTTTGAAAGCAAACATCAGTTTTAGGAAATAAATCTTTGAAAGTTAAAACAGAATTTTATTGATGAATTTTTTTGAAGTTATATTCGGATGGTTAGTTCAGAAAGAACTCCATCAGTTTAATTTTATGTGAATGACATATTAATCCTCTGACCCGAATATTAGACATACATAAGTCAACAGGAATTCAGATGTTCCATTTAGATGGTTTAGTAAAAAAAAAAAAAACATGGAACATTTGTGACGATCATTCCGGTTATTTTTGAAAAACGGAAACGAATCATTTCTTGAAAATGTGATTGTGCTAAAAATATTGATAAATTATGGGTTGAATCAAGTGGTGGAATTTTTCATTGTTTTCAAAATATGTAAAACTGAAACAGTTTACAACTGCTATTGTAGCAGTTAATTGAAGTTTATGCGCAATCTTGTTCCTTTGACGATGCTTTATTTTATTATTTTTCTTTTATATCGACGAAAAGAAACATAAATGACTTTAAAAAAGTTATTTATTCGCTCCATTTTTAAAAATTTTTCTGCTTCTAGTACATCATTTTAATTGAGGGTTTTGAAGCACTCTCTCCGATTTATAAAAATAGATATTGATAGTGCATTAATTATGAAGATAAGTATCAAATTATGCTTAGTATAATGTATTTGCTTCGATCTTTCATGCACGAAAAAAATGGTGAAGGTTTGTTAGTGAGCTAATTGCCTTAACTTGCATCTGTCCGCACGATAATAATAATGATGAAACAAACAAAAAAAAAAAAAAAACAGAAGTTTATTTGCCCTTATTTCTTTCGTAGATTTCTTTTTATTTATAAACTTTAATTCTTTTATTATTATTATATACCTTTATTTAATTTTACTTGCGCTTCATGTTTATAAAATTGATTTTTTAATCGATTTTTCACTTTCTCTATTGCGGTAGATTTTTTAAATTTTATATATATGTCTACATTTGATGACAGGATACTATTTTACCATATTTAGTACTAAATTATCAGTTCCCAAGTGATTTAAATTTTTATTTTATATTAGTGATGCCATCAGGTGGCGAATTCGAGAAAAACTGAGGTTTAACTGCCATGAAGTATATAGGGATGAATTATAAGTAAAAAATAAAAAAAGTAGAAAATTATTAAAATGAAAATTGTATTTTTAGCAAAGTAATTGAAGGTACCTTTCGAAAAACTTATAAAAATTTCCAAAATTAAGTGTTTTATTAGTCACGATAATTATACACCAATGTATTTCCCTGAATTTTTAAGTTTGATAGAAAATTTATAACGGATATATAAAGACTACCTAATCACCGAAAATATATAACGGATAAATAAGAACTACTTAATCATAGAAAATTTATAACGAACAAATCAAGACTGCTTAATCGATCTATTTAGATTTTTCAAAAAGATTTTCAAATCAAAAAGCATTTTGGTTTTTCTAGAATGACTTAAAATATCTGTATAAAATGCTTTAAATGAGTTGAGGTGACGCTCTCGAGTCGAAATTTATTTCCATACTTATCTTAAAGTTTTAATTTTTTGTTTATATAAGTTGTTTTTAGTGTAATGCAAACTATTGTTATATAACTTGATGACATATTATTTATGTTTATAAATGATGAAAGAGTTGTCATTTTTTTGTTGACTTAAATGTTAAATCTTTTTTTAATGTAATATTATTGACTTGGGGTATATGCATATCATGAAATATTTAATCCAAATTTAGAAAGATACTGACATATATTTAATGTTTTGTTCCTTATTATATGAAATTTTCAAACATTAATTATTTATGAATTTGTGATAAGGGGAAAAACATAAATAAGATCATGTAGTATTTTTTCCAGCCGAAATGGAGCACGAATGATACGAATTTAAAATGACCTATTCTAAAGAAACGGTTATTTCATACTAACAATGTTTTGCTTAACGAAAGTGTCCAGTAGCATCATGCTTAACATTATAAGATCCACCTGACTGGTGGTGAAATACAGAGCTTCCGAAGTTTTATTACATACTGAAATTTCTCTCTGCGTATTGCAGTCAGAATTCACTAAGCCAAGGATCTTGATTGCATGAAATGAAATACCCACCCCAAAAGCTATGCGCGACGCATCATATTGAATTAAAGGGACTGAATTCACATAATTTAGACACCATTAAGGAATCTATAGTAACCAATATTACATTAAGCGATGACTGTTATATATGCATATTTTTCCATCATTTTTATCTACGTGTGGTTGTATCTATAAAGTAAAAAATTAAAATTGTTGACCTGTGTGTTTATTTGGTATTTCAGATGCCATTAAATATTTATTAACAATTCTGTTTCCAAGTAATGTAGAGTCATAAAAATTAATTTAATCCGTTTTGATTATTGAGACTTCATTCAAATCAACAAAAAAAATATCGGTACTTTTTGTATTTTTTAGCTGATGTTATTACTTAAACGATCTAAAAAAATAATGCCTTTAGAGTTTGATAATCATAGCATTTTAAGAAACCAAGTATTTCTAAATTATCAATTTTGGCATTTTATAGCATAAACTAATTTTTGAAAATATTTCATTGCTATTTGAATATTTTAGTATCTTGCAAAATACAGTCTCGGATAAAAAGGAACCATTCTATCTTCGGATATCGTTCAGTTATAAAAAGGTTATCATTCTAAAGGAATTAGTTTTGACCTTAATAATCTGAACAATTTTGGTTTGTCAAATAATTTAATTTAAACTCATTAAAGAGATTTTCCTATATACCCTTTAGAAACTAATTTTAAACTTCTAAGAACGAATAAAGAATTAAAACGAATATTTATTATCGAAATCTTAAGCATAATTACACTGTTTTTAGTAAACTACATTTAGATGTATTATTACAATTTGTAACACTTTTCTCCATTTAATATATTTAAATTGTAATTGCCAATTTAACTGAATTCAATTTGATTGTATTTAATTTAAAAAGTGGTAATTATATTTTCGATTATTAACTGGATACATGCCGAAAAAATTGTATATTTTCGATTATTAAGCTGGATACATGTAAAATCACTCAGCATTATTCTCATAATTATGTGTATAATAATACCTATAATTACGCTGATCTCAAATTTCTATTCATACCGTAAGCAGCAAAGTTTGTGATGAATAATAGTTTAAAAATATGTAAAAACGATAAAAGAAATTTAAAATATAGTAGAGTAAATGAATGAATATTTAGAATGAAGTTCTGCAATTTACTTTTCATGTCTGTTACAAGCGCATATCCTGCACACATGTCTTCATGTAATGAAATTTTCCTCAAACAAAAAGTATTTGTATAGAGCACTAAGTTGCCTATAAAATATGGGTAACTCTGATTTACATTTATTTGGGCACTATTTTTATATTCTCATAAAATACAATGATGTATCATTTATGTTTATGATCAACGGTAAACAATAATGAAAGAAACAACATATACTGGAAAGGAAATGCATGATCAAAGTGCATAAAGAATAAAGAAAAATTTTTAACAAAAAGAATAATTTTTTAAAAATATTTGCGGCTGTGCATCTAAATTGTATAGTATATGAACTGAAACCTTTTTAGTTGTTTAACGTCATTTTGTGCATTTTCATTAGTCGAAAAATATTATTTATTTTAACTTTAAAACTAAGTGGAAAGAAAAATGAAATTCTGTGTTTCTTGGACAGATTTGAGAAAGACTTATAGCGAACATAAACTGCGATGTCGAGTTCGAATTGTGTTACGTGTTCCGTCAGGATGATAATTCATTTTCTTACTTAGGGTAACAGAAATCGCGTTTCATTTATCGTGGGTTACACTATTAATAGATGATTTAAATAAATTACATCTTTGTAGAGTTGCATATAAATATAAGCTCGTTTCTTTATTAAAGGATTAAGATTCAAAGGATAAGATCGTTTCTTTATTAAGATTAATATTCTTTATTAAAGGATTAAGAACAATCCCGCCCAGCATCAAATTACAGATTACAAATATCTGATCGTTAGCGGGTTGATGCGAAATATTTTTAAAAGAAAATGCTCTAAATGTTATACCTTACTTTATCTTAAGTCTGAGCACATGGATTTTTTCTAGGAGTTTCTAGTCTAAATCAAAAACTTCAAAAATGTTTACATTCTTACTTTTTTTAAAAATTTTTTTCCTACTGTATAAAGGATCGTATTTGTCTAATGGTTAAGCATCAACTTCGGGGGCCCAAGAGTTCGAGATTCAGACGCCTTAAAATATTAGAATTGTATGAGGAACTAGTGTACTTTAAGATCAAGGTTATTGTAGGTCAAACGCCTTCTTATTCGTACAATGAGTAGTTTGGAAAAAAGTGCGTTAGCTCAATTATTGTCCTGATCGTTTGACTGCGGTTCAAAATTATGAGGTCTAGCCCAAATTAGTCCTTATGTGTTGCGTCAAAACTTGACTTTTAGTATACCAAATTGTACATGCATATAATATAAAGATTCATTCTGGAAAATATTTTTTTTGTCGGCCTTACCAAAAGATGAGTGAACCAAGTTGAAAATGGTATTTTAAAAAATATGTCCACATTCGTGGGAAGATTCATAAATCATGCTCATTGTGGAAGGGAGAGGCTTTTCTCTGTCATTTAACTGTATAAAGAAATTTTATATTTTAGCTCAGTATATATATGTATTACAATTGTGTTATACAGTGTATGTTTAATTATTTGGGCTTAAGATTTAAATAGGGTTCAGTTATTACTAAAATTTTTTTCGTATCATTTGCCAACTTTTTCTACTATTAAGATGGATTTACACGAGGCCAACTATTGCGCGCAATAGAAGACCACGCCTACTTCTGGAATAATCACGTGACCACATGACAATGGTAAATAGTCCCGACGGAACAACCGTTTGCCAGTGTCGCAACGGCGTTGTCTCAACTATTCACACGAGGACAATATAGAGACAACAGAACAGTGTCAACGATGGCGCGCAATAGTTGGCCTCGTGTGAGCCCACTTTTAATAAAAAGAATTCTGGTGTTAAATAAATAAATAACATTAATCGCCCCCCCCCCCAATCTTTTTTATTCCCAAGCAACTGTCAGAATTGGACTGCAGGAGAGAAATAATTGCATCTGACTGCAGAAAATTTAACTAGGAAAAATAATTCGACGAATATTTATTCAACTAATCAAGGATTTATTTATTGCTACGATAAATAAATAAATTTTTTCAAGTTGAATTCTCCCGCCAAATTGATCTATAACTTCTTACCACTCTATAGGTATTTTTAAAAATCAAAATTAAAAGACAAATTAAAGTAAAATTTTTGTACCGTTTTGAAATGGTTCCCGAGAGGGGATATCCGAATGTAAAGGGTTAGTATTTGATCCTTTACCTATCCAAGTCCTAGTTTCTGTAATTATTTTATAATATTTAGTTTCTAATGCATATCTCTAAATCAAAATTTTATTAAGATTGAGGTTCAAGATCATCCTGTGAAATCCTTAATAGAGTTCATTTCTAAGCCTTTCATCGGACAATTTATAGACTCGTCTATATTATTTTAATACGCTGACTTATACCTTACAGGTCTCAGTAATGTTAAGAATTCATATTATCACCAAGAATGATTTTTTGTAGTTATACAAAATTACTGATAGCTAAGCTCATGTTCGACGTTTTCACTGCAAACAAAGCTTATGTTGTTTTTAATCATTTGTAAGATGATATAATTATAGATTCTTTTTGTGTACCATGCTCTCATTTTGAAAAATGAACTAGCACATTTAATTACAATGACTGAATGTTAACATGTTTGTGTTAACCATCCCATATATGTTAGAATTTTTGATCCTGAACTTTTTGCAAGTACGAAAATTCTATTTTGCTTCATTTCTAAGTAAATGATACCACTTTGTTAAACAGACCTCAAAACAACAGATACCTCAACTTTCTAATAAAAAAACAACAACTTTCAGAATCAATATATAGCTCTGACTTATTTTCGCTTTTGGTGTTAACATGGGCTGCCATATTCATGACTAATGGGAACAAAATTAAAAATATTCATAGGTTGCAAAAATGTTATTTTTTTACGCTAGGAATTTCGAATACCAAGATAGATATTACTTGTTAAGCAAAGATATTCGGTTTTGTAAATGTGCTATTTCTTATTTAACCAAGAACCCACAAAATTTTCTAAAAGTTTACATTTCGCATCGCTACACTGGATTTTTATAACGTCAATGACTATGACTAACAATGATAAATAGATATGTGTATCGCATGGGCAAATCTGTTTTGTGGTTTATCCACTCCTCATCTTAATACTTTTGAGAAAAATAAACTGACTGACAACATCTGGTTAACATAACGCATACAGTTGATTTTGAGAAATATCTGGACTACCAGAAGCACTTCATAGTTCATTTACTAATAGAAATGTAATCTCCATAGTATGAATAGCAAGAATACTAGTTCGATGAAAATTGAAGCTGCTTTTATCCTGTTCCTAATGGCTGCTTGTGGTCATTTACTACAATTACAGCTTTGCTATGTTCCAGGGCAGTTCTGACTAAAATTAGTTCTATAGCTGTGAAATTACTAAATGCACAGTAATGTATTGAGTTTCACAGCCAGTAAGGTTGATTGTCTGGAGTCGTTTCTGTGTGCGTTTCACTGCGTAATCGGTAATGATATAGCCTATTTCGCATCGATATCTCTGTTGTATGGAATGACAGTTTGTTCTAGCTTTAGGATTTGTTCCAGCAAATTATTATTCTATGCAGTGCCTCAAGTTCATTATTAAAAAAATAAAAATAATTCCTCTTTTTTGCGTGTGTGGCATTTTTATTATATTTTGAAGTTATTATTAATTTGAGTTACTTGAAAGAGTTGTTATTTTCCTGATTAATGTAATGTGTTTTGATAAATTTGAATATCAAATTTTGATAAATTGTAATTGGATTGGTTTGTCAATAATTTATCATTTCTTTAAAGCGTCGTTGTTTACAACGTTTTTATAATCATATCATATAAGCAGTTTCATAATTATTTTTAAATGTTTTTTTAAAGAGTGTCGGTTTTCAGATAATGGTGTTTATTAACCCTCAAACAGGAGCATCTCTGAACATCCATTTGAGATTACCTTTAACGATCATGATGATAGATATCCCATTCAGAGGCTTAACCATTACCACTTGGAAAAGTAATTCGATGCATAATTAATCAATAAACAAGGGCTTGTTTATTGCTCAAAATTTGTGTGCGTAAAATTGTTCGTCTTTTTACCATTCTGTAGGTATTTTCAATAATGAAAATTGAAAAATAAATAAATAAAACGTCAAAATGATGCACCATCTTGAATAGAGCTTAAGAGGCACTATCGAGTGTAAAGGGTTAATAACTGTGGAATGCGTTTATAAAAAGATTTATATAAAATGTAAAGATTGTATGCTTCTGAAAATCAACTAGAATTAAAACTTCAGAAAACAATAGAAGCATTTTAAAAGAAATTTCGAATTACTATATTTCAATCCAGATTATTTTTAGGATTAGTGCAGACAATTCCGTCTACATATCGCAAGATTATGAAACATTTGAGATTTTAATTATTCGAAGGTTAGAAATTGCGTTTTTGTGTAACTTTTAAGCAACAAAACGCCACTTGAGTCCTTTTATTAGCAAGTTTTGAAAAAGGATTTGTGGTATTTTTGAGCAAAATAGGTATAATTTAAGATTAATCATAGTATGAGTAATTTAAAAAATACTTTTTAAGTGTAATTATATTCTTCAAAGGGTCAATATGTTTAATTTTCATGACATTACTATAATTTTTAAGAAAAAAATTTAATTTATTTTATGCGCTGCATACAACATGTGGTAAATAGTCTTTGAGCAAGTATGAGCTTCATGCACCTCATCGCTTTTCGTTATTTAATTTTCAGCAGATATTTAGATAAGTATAAAATGCTCGCATTTTGAGCCTGTACACTGTTAAAAGTATACAAACTCTACATTAAAGCCAATTATTCACTATATTGAGAAAAAAAATTGCTATCATGTGAGAAAATGATGTTTTGGTTATGGGGTTTTGTGGTGTATCCAAAATACCTGAGGCAAGGAATATTCGATTTTTCATTGGTAGATAGCGAGTCACCTGACCCATGACATTTGAGTTTTGTTTTGCCAGTATTGTTTGAGATATTTAATTAAATTTACTATCAAGTGCTTTTTGTTTCTTGTTTCTATGAAATGACGTAATCTTCTAGTTTGTTTACAATTTCTTACTTTTAAATTAATTTTTTACGTTTTGTTTTCATAATTTTTCAAGGCAAATTAAACTTTTTGCTTTTTGGTTATGCCTAATTTGTGAAGCATTGCTTGATTAATATTTTGGCCAAATTTCATGACATTTTACTGAATAAAAAAATTGTATAATCGCATTTTTTCCATAATGTTTCGAGAATTTGGAGAATAGACTGAATGTTCTTTTATAAAACTGACAAAAATATTTTGAAGAGGAAGTTCATATTTCAAAGTATTGAAATAGATAAGAAGGTTCTTGAACAGAATGCATTTATGATAAGAGATGATAAATTTTATGGGGCGATTAATTTTGAAAGCAATAACTTTATTTAGAAGTTTCAAATTTTTTAATAAACGTAGAAATGTAATTTAAGGAGTTTGGTATTAATAATTTTCTGTTTAAGTTGATTAAGGTAATATTTGAATATACAATAATGAATTCTCATTATGTTAAACTAAGTTTTAAGTATTTTAATTTTATAAATAAATCCAATATGCTTCATTTTCAAAATGATTCAAGTGTATTTTATAGAGAAATGGGTGTTTGTTGCTGTGAAGTAATATACAAGACAGATCTTATTTTAAAAATGTGATTGACGTTTATTCTGCTTACAGAGCAGTGTGTTTGTATACAATATATTTTAATCACTAGTAATAAATATGACACTATATGCTAAGGATACACAAGAAGAAATAATTTCTGAAAGACAATATTTGCACATGGCGACTAAGCAAGCACATTCTTGCTACACATTGCATAGTCCATCAAACAATCACAGAAGCAGAGCGCTAAAACACCTACAGTAGACAACATCAGCAGCATGAGCAGGATTAAAAGCAACCAATACCAACAACTGAAATGACAATCTTCAACCACCACCCATTCCTAAAGGAAAACACATTTCTTATTTATTTTTTTTTGGCTATGTACTGTTTAACCGTGTGTAATATGCCGGATGCCACAAAATAATACACACCGTCGACAGTTGGAATCTTTATATTACACTTTTCTGCCTAGTATACTACAGTACAAAATATGTAGATAATTGTTTACAAAACTAGTTGCGCAATCCAAGCGTGTTGTCTTAATAGCTTATAATTCGATCGCGTTCTTCACCTACAAGTATAGTTGATGTTTCCAAAAGGAAACTGCATGATTATGAGGTGATCTACCTTAATATCACACACTTAAAAATAGAAACTTGTATGGCTCTACCTCCTATGCAGTAGTAGAGAGGCAGGTCGAAGAGAATTTATTTTCAGTGCATGTTTTAGAGGAATCAAAAATCAATGATTGTAAGGCAGTAATCAAGAAGGACTCCATAAATTATTACGAAAGACTATTAGAGCATTTTAGAGTTAATTTATGGGGAAAATACATGCTTATACTTTTTCTTGGTAAGAACTCATTAAACTAATTTGTCAATAACTAAGAAAAATGAAACAAGACGCACGATAAGAAATCAAATTGTGCATTTGTTATATTATGCGATAAACATTTTAAAATTGTGGAAATTTGTACGTGAATAACATGGTTTGCGCAACTATATTGCCTTTTGATACGCTTAGGTTTTAATGATTAGATTTAATTTTAAACTGATTTCTCATTCTTGGTTGGCTTTTATCCAATTAATTAATAAAAATATCTACAAAATACAAATCAGTAGGAAGTTTGCAAGTTGTTGCAAAATGTATTGCTTTTGCAATAGCGCAGATTTTTTTAATATCCATTTTCGATATATCGAGACGACCAGGAACCTACCAATGCACGTTACCCTGCTTAAAGCAGATATACATAATCTCGTTTTTTTTTCATTTTATTTATTTATTCGATTAAACAGTGAAGTTATATGATAAACGTTTTAAATATTTGAAAAATCTCAGAAAAAAGTGTTATTTTTCACTATTTATATTTTGTGCTACGCCAACCACGAGCTACGACAGTCAAAAACTTAACACTAGTGTAGAAAGGGCAGAAACTTTGAGTTTTTGATTTTTGATTCCGAAGTATCCAGCAATGCAATACTGGAATTTTAACACACAAACACTGCGATAGAGCATGTAGAAAATGATTCTAAGAAAACGCAAAAAAGTCTGAGCTTATAAAAATAGTCTCTCATACGATTTGACAACCATTGCTGCCACTTTCAACTAGGATTGCTTTCTAGCTAGCCACCCAACGATTCACCTTACGTGGATCCTCATTTCAGGAAATGCTGTCCCACACTTAAATTCACACTGTTTGGATTGCATTTCTTTCGCTCATTTAAAGACAATATATATCGTATCTAGATACATAGCCTACGAATAACTCTCAGTAGCGGCTCTTTACACTGTATTCAAAGACAATTTTTTAGGAATTTTTTGTATTTGGCAAGATATCTCGTTTCAAGAGCGCAACTCACTTCATGTTAAAACACTTTGTGTACTTTTCAATGCACTGATTCTTTTTAATAAAAACAGAAAAAAAAATCAGATTTGAGTTTAATTTATCTAATCAGATGACACCTTTTATTTTGGGAACGTGTTTTTGTATTGATACAATTAAATAATTAAGTTGTTTTTGGTGTCCACGCGATGTTTGAATCGAATTATAATGCCTGCGAATGATCCAATTTCAATTTATGTCAAAAATATAAAATTTTGATGCTTGTGTAGTGCACTAGAACATTGGTTAAAGGATCAATGTTTCGCATTTATTAATTTTAAGATGTTATATTGTTTAGTTTCTAAACTATAGTCATGAAAAAAATAATAATAAATGACACCAAAGAGACTTGGATTTTTAGTCATTTATTTACCTTTTTGTATTTATGTTTCTCAATTGAAATGAACAGTTATAACGAAATTAAAAATGTTTACAATTTAATAAATTTGTGTGTTAAGATCAATTCATGAGGATTTTCTGTTAAAATTCGTTTGCCATTTTAAACGAAATGTTAATATACCTTTAAATTTTTAGTTGAAATGTTTTGACGAAAGAAATCTTTTTCTCCTATTTCCCCCCATTTTCACTCATTGATGTTGAACGATGCAATGTATAGAATTATAAACAGCATGCTTTGGTGTTGTAAAGACGGGAAGGATATGAAATCTATTTGAAAAGTAACTCCTAGTATGAAACGTTATCTTACACGAAAAGTAATTCACATAATTTGACGCTAGATATCGGTTGTTTCATAAATAAAAACCAATCTAAAATAATTTTTGTTTTAAAATGAAAAAGAACACGAACAAGAAATTTTCATGCTTTTATTATTTGAAATGTCTTTGAGATAGTATGGTTTGAGACGCGAGAACTGCATATACATTATGTTATTAATAATTTTTATCAATTTTAAATTGAAATCTCGAGAGACTTAAAATGTGTGAAATTTTCAGTACTTCTTGAAGATCTTAGTATCTTCTTATAAGTGAATCTTAAAATGTGCGTAAATTTGTGTCATTGATTTTTTTCATACGATTTAATAGCGTTTAAGCTGATAATATATATATTTTTGTTTAGATGTGTTCCTGCGTTTCATTCCACATTGTCTCTAGTTTACATAATACAGGAATGGAAGATGTACACTAAAACAGTACACATTGTTTTGCCAATTAGTTCTTATGCGCTCTCGTAACATATTTAGAACAAACTTTTCCCTCTAAAAATCACAGGAAAAGCTTCAATATTTAAATGATGATAGTGAAAACTATGCTAGGAATACCACTTCTGGGTATCGTTTAAGTTCAAAAAACAGTGCTGTAGTTAAACATACATCATATTATATATATGTACAAGTAAAATGAAAACAAGACAGCAAAAGTTATTACAAATTCATTACTAATGGACGAACATAATAAAATGTTTGAGAAACAAATGAGTCCATTAAGATATTTCTATGAATACAATACTAAGTTTGAATATCAAAGTAAGCAAAAAACAAAGTTATTAAGGAAATGGTTGATGACAAAGCTAGGAATCAAAGATTTTCTCTATGCACTAAATTTGATACTTTGAATAGGGATAAATATAGTTGTGAACTGATCGAAAATCTTGGTATCTTGTTTCTTGAGCCGTAGTTGTGTTGGGGAGAGAGGATGCCCGTGCTACTTACTTTTAAAATGTTTTGAAGACTTATAACGCATTTGTTTGCGATTTGACTCTGTTTTCTCGTTAATCACGCGAATTTAGTTTGGAAGCCACTTTGAGGACGACGCCTGGTTCGATGATGTCACTTCCAACTACGGCTCAAGAGGAAACCAAGATTATTATGAATTTATTACTTCTTAAGCAGCATTTTCATCGAAAGTTTTCTTTAAGCATTTTTCACTTTCGAAGGGGGAGAAAACCTCTGAATGAAAAAATAAAACCGTGTTGACTCTCAAAATTAAAAAAAAATCAAAATGGTTATACTAAATATAACTTACCGGTCACAAATTTTCACTGTACCACAAATTTCTTATGTGTAAAGCAATCTAAAAATCTTTATTTAAATAAGATTAAATAATATATACTTAGGACAGCAAAAAAAGAGCCCGTGGAATTTGATGCCTTTTTATCCAACGGCAATAAGACTCAAGTTTTGTGAGAAATAAATAATACCGTACCTTTTAAGATTTTCTGAAGATATTTCAAGTTGCTTTCATCTTAACTTACCTTTTAGATGGGGATACAAAATATCTAACAGGAAAAAGTGGCATTTGTTAAATTTCAAATTAAAAGCAAATTTAATATCCTTCTTGTCAAGGATGTAAATAGTAGTTAATCGAATGTAAAAAAAAATATTGTTTTGAAATATATTGATTTATTCATCACTTCTTTCCGTTTAATATTTATTTACCTGTTATATAGCATAAACATGTATTTTAGCGGTCTTCAAGCAGTAGTTTTTTTGTTTATCCATATTTTTCTAAATTATCGCAGAATTAAAAAAAAACTTAAGAATATCTCTTTGATTGGTTCAATTTCTTAACGGTTTAAAGGCATGAATGTGAAGAGTCTCCATTTTAGACAGTTCGGAATTTATGGCGATCATTGGAATGACAATTACATAAAAGTGTAACCCCACCGACTTTAAATTCGTCAAAGATGAGCATTAACTGTAATTTTGTTTCAGAATGGATTTAAAAAAATTACATACTCTAAAGATCTTCAGGGATTCTTCTTTATTTGTTAATGCCATGGGAATTTTCATTTTCATTTTAAACTAATTTAAATCAGAAAAGGTTTTCGTGCTCATTCAGTTCATGCACTTTAACCTAGAAGTTATGCAAATAACAGCGAAATTTTTCTCTTTATTTTATAATGTTTTTCGTTCTTTTTCTGAAGAATTTGTTATCATGGAGTTTTTATTCATGTAAGTTGCATAGATATTATATTATATGACCTATAAATGACCAACGAGGCATTACATATTTTTTATATCAAATGCCCAGAAAGGTCCAAATGCTTGTGAAAATTTCGATGATACGGGTTTTAAATTCTTATTTGGGGATATGTTCCTTAATACATAGTTTTCTTATCCTTTATTTGTAATTTCTTTCTAGTATGATACATTTTTTATTAATTAATTCCTTAATCTGCATCTAGTATAGATACATTCTGTATCTTTATTTTAGAAGAAGTGACATCATCGCTCCAAGATTGGTCGTCAAAGAGGCAATCCTAAAACTGAAAGGCTTGTATAGTTAACGTCGTGATATAATTTCGAGAAACAGCAGCTTACTCAAACATTTGCGTAGACATCTAAGTTCGAATGTTAGCACTGGGCATCATTTTAATTTAGAATGCTTAAAGTAATAAATTCATTTTTGGCATTGATTCACTTTTTTTTTACAAGTTAGGACAATAAAGTGAAAGAGCAACCATTTCCAATAAAAAGTTTGAGCTGTCAAAAACGAACAGCTTGACAAGAAATAATTGCACTCTAACAACACTTACACATTTAATTGTATAAATGTAAAAAGAAAGAAAACAAAAGCATATATGCATACAATATATATAAAAATTCGGGAGCTTTATTGCAGGTTATATAGGAATCAAGTTTTCTCTATGTTTATCTCATTCTCATTATAGTTCCTTAATAGTAGTTCAAAGTCAGAGAAGTCAATGACAAACAGTTTCCTTAAAAAATAAGGTTTCCATAGTGGAAGTGATACTTTTTACTTGCTCTACATTTCTTCTCTTCTATAATTTCAGTTACATGCCCCAAGGTGTTTTCTTTTGAATTTTTCTGCCTTCAGGAAAAACGGAATACTTATTATTCTTGACCAATTGATCTGTGCCATCGAGTAAGAATCCTGTAAACAGCTCCAAAGACAGCAACGCCGTAATAAAATTACGTAACATCTAAAACATTTTAAGGAACCAGATTGTGTTCAATTCAATACTTTATGGAGTGTTAAACACTTTTCAATGGAGGCACGAAATCTTGTAAACAATTTCAATGAGATCGGGTTAGGAACCGGGGCACAACATTGAGTCATGTCAGAAAGTGATTTATATAAAGTCGATAACATAATGTAACACCAATCCCACAATATGATGTAACTAACAAGAAAATTGGCACAAATGTTTACTTGAAATACAAGATTAAACAGCATAATTGTGAACGATATAAAAGTTAGATATATGAGATAATAATATAAGTAGATTAATTTTATAATATAAGGAAACGTTTGAAAGAAATATATAGTCAAGGATTTAGAGTGCTATGCACTTATTTACATCACTTCAAAACACTTTGGACATATGATGCGAGTGTTCAAGATTAACCGGAGTGACATTGATAAGAGAAGAATAATAATGCATAGTTTATGAGAACTTATGGAAAAAACAGAAAGACGAAGGGGAAAAAGACAGTAGTTACTTATTATAAATTATACATTCATGAAGTTAGATATGTCGCTTTTATAGGTCGAAAGTCGAGGAACACGAGCATGCTGTGAAAGCAGTCATAATTCGTTTTCTTTCAGGAAAATTGAACTGAATTATTTTTTGTTGAAAATTAACATTAACATTTTAGCGAGAATTCTCAGAAACCATGCATTAGATAAACCTATGACGAAACAGTTGTAAAACAAAAAACGAAAACATTCATATAGTTGATCAGATATCACAGCTAAAGCATAATAGAAACACAAGCTACTAAATCTTTGAATTGTATTTTGGCATTAAAATTGTGGTTTAAGTTGGGACCACACTAATCACCCTGTAAAATTCTAAGCTTGGAGAGGCATTTGCAATAGGTGCGTGTGCCACATTTGACATATTTAGAGCATGTAGTCAGTGTAAAATCAGTTTCTGTTGATTATTAACTTTCATTAAGTTAGAGAAAAATGTTTGGTACAGCGGCAAATGCTGATAAGTGCATCAAGGCCTTTCGAAGCAACATGAAGATTGAGCTATTTTCACGTACATAGTTACTTTTGGAAATGCTAGTCTTATTCACACGCATAGATAAAACAATAGAAAATAAATGCAAAAACAAATATTAAATAAGCTCAAAGCAAAAAAGACTAAGTATTCAAAGTTTAAAAAATCATGCAATCTAAAAAAAGCAATAATTGTATTGTTACAAATTTTATAAAATAGTGGAACAACTTTTTTAATAAATTAAGATATGAAAATAATCAAGCAGTAAAAAGCTCAGTTAAAACACATGATTTAAAAACTAAAATAATATCAAACAAAAATACAAAAAATTGCGATACGTAAAAGATTTTAAAAATATTTTTAAATTTACTATAAAAGCAGAAAAAAATGTAGCAGCGGTTTTAAATGTAGCTCAAAAATAAATATTCTCTGTTAAATAATTAGCAAGCAAAACTATATGTTAAATAAATATGCATATTAAAATTCCTATCCAATGTCAATAATTCTCATATAACTCAGTATAAATTTCCAACATAAAATTTAACGTTGATAAACGTTTTAAGTAGTGCAAATTTTCAAAAAAAGCATAATTTTTTATGCAAAAATATTTTAACATGTAAACATTGCACATACTAAAACAAATATTTGATTTTTCATTTGGAACGAAAACATATAAATGTTAATCAAGAGCACCATAAAATATGTAGATATAAACAATGCAGTATCAAAAAATTGGCTTAGTACACACAATTTTAACAATCTAAGAATAAATAGAATATGAAGAGGCAATTTTCCCCTTTACAAATGAAATAAAAGCGGAAATATAAAGCGTTAGAAATGATAAAATTCTTTTGGCAGGAAGTCATTAAAAAAATCGTAATTCAACGAAAACAGAAATCAGTCAAGACGAAACACCATACGCACTGCGCTTTATAAATTCTTGTCGTAAATCTGGATATAAAACTCTACAACTTTCAAGGCGTAGACAGACGGCATTTCAGAACACCGTACTGCTGAGTCTTTGCAACGAATGTCGATTGTGTAACGTAACAGTCGATAGTCAGTCACAAATAGGAATCGTATATTTCAAGGACGCCTTTTTTCATCTTTTGCAGAACCATGCACTTTTCGACTATTTGCCATGTCTTAGGAATGCTCGAAGACCTAAGTTGCTGTACTGGCATGAGAACTGGATCTTAAAAGATTGAACTAAAGTATCTCGTGAAACGTTCATACAAGCAGAAACGAGTTTCTTTTGATGAGTTAAAAATCCCTTCGAACAGGCTACTGGCCGTGGTGAGGACCGAGCAAAGGAAGTGGCTGGACACCGTGCATGTCTGTTCCACCGAGAGATCCCCCGTGCCCCACCATGGAGTGACTTGGGGAGGAAAGTCCAGGATGATTTTGCCCCATGTGAGATATGGGCCCTAAAGATCCAAGTCCAGAGGGCCCAGGTCCCCCATGTAGTGGAGGAGGCATGCCAGGAACGTCTTTCTGGCGTCTCTCGGCGGCCGCCCTACTCAAAACGTATTGGGCAGCAAATTGATGCTTGGGATCCATCCTCATGTTTTCCATGTGGTGCAAGAGACCTAGAAGAAGCGATTCACCCCATCACATTTCAGATTAGTCCTTAAGGGATAATTTTTACTAGAAAACTATGGACACAATTCATGCTTAAGTATCATGCTTAGTGTCCGTGCTTTTTAAGATCTATTGGGATTCTCACAGTTTGTAGTTGTACCATAACTTAGGATTCTATGTAATTAGATTTTAAATGATTAAAAAATTATTATTTGATGTCATTTGAATCGACTCCATTAATATGCCGTATTTCTTTAAAAACAACAGCCAGAAACATACTTTAAAAATAAAAACAAAAATTAAATTATAAAAACAAAAAATATCTACGTACATCACAAACAAAGAAAAATCACAAAACAAGGTTTCTATCGTTTCGAAATTTATAGTGCCTTTTGAACTTAAAAATACTATAAATATTAAATAAGAGAACATAAACAACAATAATCACATGTACAGTTAGTTACATTTAAATTCAAAGAAAAGCAAGGATAGAAAACAGTCAGCACACGGTTGTTAATTTGAAAATATTTTGAAGCACAGATATTAGATAACATGAAAGCAGATGTGAGCAATAAAAATTTCAACTTTTTTAATTGTTAAAAATATATTTATTTGATCAATTGTTTTGAAAATTTTATAAAATGTACCAGCTTAAAAAAAGTTGTTAATCGTATACTAACAAAAGCTATTTTAATGAGTACCCCAAAAGTGACTATTATTTCAAGCAAAAATTTTGAATTAAAGTATTTTTAAGGTGATTTGATTCTCTCAAAAAAATTTTAATAAAATATTCTTTAAAATGTTAGAAGTTTGGAAATTTGGGGTAAAAAATGTAATAAACTGACATAGCCTGGCATTGAAAACGTTTGCAAAATCAAAATGATAAATCGATTGTTATGACAAAGAGCTCATCTTAAGCAGTCATTTTAAAATTTAGTATGAAAATTATACGGCCTGGTATTCTTCATATTTCTTTGCCGTACCGAAATCTGAGCATAATCTACGTGCAATTTTAATAGTTCTTGGAAGTTGAAAACTCTGTTCAACTTTAAGAATTGGATATCCGTGTATAACTAATACTCCATGGAATAGAAACGTTACCTGACTCTTGTGTAAAGACACTCTGACACACGGTACAGGGCCACATTCTCAGTGGCGTGCTCATGCCAGAAGCTTCCGGGTGGCCAGCGATATGCTTCCTCAGGGATCCTTCGTTCACGTAAGTCTTGCCGCATACAGGACACGGATGACTTGTCGTGCGTCTTCGGCCTGTGGGGGTTACAACGTGCAGAAAAGATGCTATAACAAAGATAGTTGCCTTCTGAATTTTTACCTGTCATTTTACTAGTGCTGAAGCAGCACATATTTAATTTGATTGAGATTGCGTTATCTGCAGTAGATATATTTTGTTTAATTGGTGAAAAATGAGCACTTTTTCTTTCCCTTTTTTTAACGATCCATGGAAGTTCTCATATTTTGGGGCACGGTTTTAATAATTCAAATATGAGGATAAATTTTTAAGTGTTTCAGTAATTTTAAGTGTCTTTTCAATTGATATTGTATGCAAAGTTTTGAGGTTTAATACAGTAGCTGAAACAACTGAGAGCATTTGGAATAAAAGTATGGCGACATGTTTCTAGAAAGACTCTTTCTTCTGTAACTTTGCTGATTATTCACAAATGAAGTTGATGTTAGTTAAATACAAGCACTGTTATGTAGAACTTTCAGTTTGCATATAGTTTTGAATATGAAGGTTAGATGCGTGAAAGGATTCTGCTCCAGAATAAGTGTTTCTAGATGCAAAAATTTATAATCATCAGTGGTGAATCTGCTGAGTGGTAAAAATGCCAAAATAACAGCGATTCTGAATCTTAGGTGGATTCGATCCATGGTATCATGATCACGCTGCTAATGTCCGACGTTCAAGGATTGAAAATGTTCCTCACTCTAATTTTTTCTGGGGAGGGCTTTACACTGTTTAGTTATGGCATTGATATTCGGAATCCAATGTTTCTGAATATTACGCTTTTTATCCTTAAACATTTTCCAACGTTTCAGATGTTTGACAAAATCCTCTGTAGTTTTCTTTATAGCATAGAAAAAACTGTTCAGAAATCATTCATGAAAGTTTATATGTGCAGTTGCTTTCGTAAACCTCAAAACTTGACAAACATCAACGAAATTTCTGGACAAGTTAAAGAGTTTATTTGGTCTTTATTTGAGAGAGATTTTTTAGCATACGTTTTGTTTGTATGTCATGTAATATAATTACGTATAAGATTTTCCTTTCTAAATCCTTATGTTTAACCCTGGACTATGTAGGGTTGGGTTGGTGTTTGGGTACTATTACTATATTTTTAGTAAGGAAACTGCATCGAAATTTTTTTTAAATAAATTTCTCAATACATTTAGTATATGTGTTGTATTTATAATATTTGAAAAACTACTTAGAGAAAAAAAATGCATTGTTCAGACAAAAGGATGCCGCTAACAAAATTATATGAAATAGAATCTGTTTTGAACAAACCGAATTTAAAACAGCTTCTTTGATATAAACATTTCATTATGCATATAGATAAGTTCACATTTTTTTTTGTCAAAACTATTTTTACATTTTTTTATTTTTGAAAGCATTATTAATTTTTAACATTTTATCTAAATTACGATTTCATTCTGTACAGAATAGATTAATTTTGTAGTTAATGAAAAAAAAAGTTTTCTTTTTAATTCTTTTTCTTCAAAGACTAACAAAATTATTTGTTTAGATAATGATTATTTCTGAAATACAATTTCATTCATGTCTTCTCTGTTTGTCTCTAAATTATGTTTATTAAATAAATGCACTTAAAAAATATGATTTTTAAAGTCATATATTTGTAATAACGCATAACATTATTAAAATATTTAGGTAGTATTATTGTTTATTGATTTATTTTCTGAAAAAATGTTTTAATTACTTTTTGTTGATTCTTTTTTAAAATTATATTCTCGTAAGAAAATAACGTAAAGAATACGTTTAATCCTTTTAACAGTTGAGTAAGAGGTTGAGTAAAAAGGACGCATTCATGTCAATTAATAAGATGTTATTAACGTAGTTATTCTATAACTTAGTAAACCTTTCAAATTCTATTAATTATAAAATAAGGGCGATATTAACATTTCATCAAGAAAAATTGGTCCTTTTCTATTCTGTTTCATCGCGTTCATTTACTTATTACAGCATTACTAAATCTCTGTTAAAATAATGTACATAAAAGTGTATTCTGCTATGTTTAAATAATGTACATAAAGTGTATTCTGCTCTATCATGTGTCATCATAAGCCCTTTTTACACATTTTTATTAATCTAAGTTACTAAAACAAGTAATCATGATGATATTATATAAAAATATGTTGAAGTGATAAATTTAACCTGATTTGTGTTGTTTGATTTGTTTGATTTTGCATTGTCTATGACAGTAAAATTCTGAAATTCGAAACAGCTTGTATGCACCTGAGATCTGATTTATATTTTTAAATAATTCCTTTTTTAACTACCATCTTTTAAATTGATGCAAATTTTAATGAAAAATTGAAAAATCTAAATGATTTTAGTGTCGCTTATTTTGCTTAAGATACTTTTTTTTAAAAAAAAATCTGTAAAATATTTACTTTATAGATAATTATTTTCAAACCCTTTGAGCTTAATAACTAGTAAAAGCAAGCAAAAAAAATGGACATACACAGATTATAGCAAAACAGATAGGAAGCTAGCAAGACAAAGAACAGTATGCTTCATACACCCGTGATAGGTTTTTAATGAATTAATAAGCATTTAATTAGATTAAAGAGAAAAAATACTAATAGCTAAAAAAGAAAAAATAGTGCTCATTTTTAAAAGTACGCAACCATAGAGTTAAAGCACTTTGATACTGCAAATCTATTTTTTTAGAAAATTCGCATAAAATTTAAAACAAATATATTTCATTAATAAAAATTCGCATTTTTCACATAAAATAAGTTTGCAGTATCAAAGAGAATTGTAAATATATAGAATTAGAAACTATTGTAAGAGCAAAAGCAGGTAAATGAGTCATGATAGTAATCTAATAAAACCGTATCAAAATAGGTTAGTAGAAACTTCTTTTAGCAATGGGACTCAAGAGGTAAAGCTCCTCAAAGGGTTTGACCGTATTAATAACCTGAGTCAAAAATGATTTTTCAGAAAAGAAAACATTCATTCCTTGATTACTATGGAGTGATTAGTGATTTTTCAGGAATGAAAAACATTCTTCCCTTGACAATTGTCGAATGATTAGTGATTTCAGAGCAGAAAAACATTTTTTCCTTGTTGACTGTCGAGTGATTAGTGACTTTTCAGGAAAGAAAAACCTCCTTCCAATGATAATTATCGAGTAATTAGTAACTTTTCAAAACCGTAAATAACCCTAAAGTTCTTTATTGTGGAGTGAATGGTGACTTCTCCAGAAAGAAAATAACTCTCATTCTTGTTACTTTCATTTTATTAAGTAATATATCGAGATGCCGTTGAGCTTTTTCAGGTGACAAAAATGTCACCACAGTTAAAATAGTACAATTCACAGCTAAATAATAAGTAAAATATTCTAAAAGAGAGCAACAATAAAGTGGAACATTTCTTGAATACAAAAATTATCCACTGTAATATGTCTGGCGAAAAAGCAAAAGAAACGTTTTTGCTAACGGGAAAGCACTCATCCAAATATAGAATTGCAATCACATTCGAAATCAGTCAAATAATATGCAAAATAATAATAATAATCTATTAGAACAAAAAGCAATTTATATGCATGCCTTTAAAAACATTCAACGAAGAATGCATTAATAAAACAATTCTGCGTTTCTAACTAAAGAAATAAAAAATATTAATTTTAAATAATTCTCAAGAGGGGAGATCTCCAACAAAAATTAATTTCTGTTTTCAAATTTTTAACTATCATAATTTTTGAAGCCTTAAATTTAATAAATGAAATATCAATTTTATACTTTTTTTGTTTCAACAGCTTAGCAAAGTTTTCTTATACTCATTAGTTAAGTTTTATTTTAAAATCATAGTCTTACTGGTTTTGATTAATATGAGTAAACACATTTTAAGATAATTCGTTAATATTAATCTTTAGAGATAATTGTTCGTTAATTTTTAGTTCCTTTTTAAACGATTAATCTTTTAAAAAAACATTCATTGTTAATCATTTTTTAAAGATATTGTTCGTTTTTATGAGTAAACGCATTTTAGATATTTGTTCGTTAGTTGTGTGAGATACAAACGTTGATGCGCGAATATGCATTTCAATTATTTAATAGATTTTCCTCTTTCTTTTTTCTCAAAGGAATAAAATTGCAAAATGTTTGAACAGTTTATAGCGTGTGATAGTAAAATGTATGCAATTCTATTGCAAAGATGAGAACTTACCGTGCAGCACAAATCGAAAAAAATAAGCTAATAAGTAGATTTAGTTACGTCAATACCCTGTTTCACGATATAAATTTGGTTTGATAGAGTTAACATGATCAGAAAAGATTAATTCAGAGATGGTAACTGTCGTCACAGGAACTTAAAGTACACAAATCAAAGAATCACAACACGCACTTAACGCTTTCATTTTTAGTAACAACATGGAATACCACAAGGAGATATCTAATTATATAAATAATTTTTAATTAATCATCTTTTTTCGAACCAAAAGACAATTGCCTGATTATTAATTACTGAATATAAGTTTTTTAAATATCTGTAATACCTAAAAAATGAAAAAAATATACTGAATATTTTTTATGTGAATCGAGCAAATGATCTCAGTACTTAATTCATTTCCAAGAGTTTATAATCATATTAGACCTTCAAAAGAGCAAATAAGCTTAGTACATGAAATTAGATAAAGTCATACTTAACTATACAATGTGTTGTAACAGAATTTTTAAAATAAATAATTTAATATTTATTCTGTTTATGAAGAACAAAATTTTGTTATTGAAACCAAATAATAAAAATATGAAATGCAAACATAGATTAAAATCAAGAAATGTCTTCTGAATCAGAATTTTTAAAAATCCAAGTATAATTCGCAATAATTAATCAGTTTATAGTATATCATCCATAACATAATTGATTTTGGCAAGAAAGATAATTCATAGACTAAGTATTTAAAGTTTGGTTTATAGATTAAATTCTTAAAAATTTATTCTTAACTTAAAAAATTCTTTTTTAGATTCCCGAAATCTAGTAACGTAATTGGATGCTCGAACTAAAGTGGTATGTTGTTACTAAAAATTCAAATGAACACATTTTGCAAGTAGCACAAAATAAAACGGAACATTTGAATAAAAAGAAACAAGCAAAATTAAACAATAATATTTGAAAGCCATGCATCAAAAACTAGAAAAAAAAACTTACTGAGTTTTATGCATACATAAAGACAAACATTCTAATAATATAATATCAAAATAATAAAAATATGCAACACAAAAGAAAACAAAGAAATGCTTCATACATATAATTGATTATTTGATTGATTTCATACATATATTGATATTATGAGTATAAAATTCTCAATATTTATAGAGGGAAAAAATCGGAAACAAATTTAAATCCTTCAAAATATTTAATTATAATTATAATTAATGAAAATTTATAGTACTTACAAAATAACTATTAATAGTATTCATATTAAGTTTATTCTATGGCTAAATTCTTATTTGAAAAACTCATTTTTTTTGTTAAAGTCGTGTAATTTTTTAGTATTTTTGATAAAGAATTTGCCAATATTTTCAAGGAAAGGTTTATATGAAAATACATATTTATTTTGTATTTATATTCGACACTTCTTGAAATGAAAAACAAGAAAAAAAATTCATGTAAATTATTAAGAATAACAAATTTACAAATTGAAATGAAATTCTAAATTCTTAATCCCCTTGATTTGATAACTATACTATTAGAGAACTTTAGGTTTAATTTATTTTACTTAAAAGTCTCCTTTTCAAGTCACATGAATTTAAAATTTTCCTCAAATAATCAATTTATATTTTATGAAGCACATATAATGTTTAATATAAGCTTTCACAAGTAAAAAAAAAATGTAAGCAACCAGTAAACAAAAGCTTTACAATAACAATGACATAATGAAAAGAAATATAAAACATAAAAATGATAACACAGACAAAAAAAACTTAAACAAAAAAAGCTAAAGACATAATATAAAAGTCAAAATATAGATTTTGCTGCTTATCTAACATTTACAGTTCTTTCATTAAGCATAGAAATACCACGCTATAAGACAAACTGTACAAAAACTGGTAACCAGAAAAAGATATTTACAGGAGTTTTAAGAAAGCTAAAGCTTATTTGATGAATAATTGCACCTACATTAACAAATGAATGTTCTACCACATATGTAAAAAAAGGCTAAAGACTGAGATAACTAAGCTAACAGATTTTTCCCTTTTATCTGAACAGGAACATTGCCAGTACGGTATTATACTTATTGCTCTCATTGAGCTGAGCAGATGAGTTTGTGGTTTTACTTTTTTTTTCATCGGTGCAAAAGCTACACCTAGTGAGTGACGCAGTATGGCGTCACATAAATACAGACGCATGCGTTTTTAAAAGCCCACTTTTGCTGTATAATTAATTAAAATATACTTCACATTTAAAACCATAATGAAGCTGAAATATTTCGTGAAAAACACTTTTAAAGCAATAATAATAATAATAATAGTCCAAAAATTTTCTACTTTTTTATAATTAAAGAATATTTTTATCTTAAAAGAAGATATGTCTTAGCTGCTCCAGGTTTTATTGGCTTTGATCTCAAGAAAGAAATAGTACAAAATAGCATCTCCAAATTAATTGACTATAGTTTAATCACATTTAACAGCATTAAGAATTAAATCTATTCTTAAAAATTAGTTGCAGCTTTAAATAACTTTCAGTAGGATTAGAAATCTATCACAGAAAGAAAAGAAATTTTTGGCAAATAACTTAAATTGCCTTAAACAAGGATTAATCGTCTCAAACCTCAGAAAAGAATTTTTTTTCCATTTAATGCAGTAACAATAGGTCAAACTAACAACTCACGCGCACGGTCACAAGACTACAAAAAGCAAAAATATATATCCTAAAATGTCTAAAAAAACGAATTATAGAACTGTCCACAAAGTAAATGAGATCTTTAGCTGTAATGTGCGATGATAGTCTTTAAAATAAAAGATAAAAGTAGCTTTAAATTAATTATAAAATAATACAAAAAATATTTTAAGATACGACATCCGTCAAAAAGTAAATTAAGCTAAAAATTTGCTCGAACTGTTAACGTGTGAACTTTTGTCCAACATTTGTTAAAAAAAATGTGTGCATAAAAATATCGACGGATTATTTTATGGTATAAACATAACGAAACGCACCCTAATATATTCATGAATAACAAATTAAAGATAAATTATTTTAGATCAATCTAAATAATTTTGAAATTGCAATGTTTAATAGTATCATTGCCTTTACCGCTAATTCTTTGTATATTTAAATCTTAATAGTTCCGAGAATAAAAATTATAAAACAAATATTTAAAAACACATTGAATAACTGGAATATTTAAAACAAAATAGTAAAGACATATTTAAGTATAGGCATATTTGGCTAGAATAAGAGCGTTTATCGATCTTTTTTTCTGTTCGCATACAGACATAGAACTCAAAACGGTCTAAACAGAGGATATATTGACCAAATGAGCCCCAATAACATTAAAAGAAGTTCTTTATATACAAATATCATAATATCAATTGCACCAGTAAAAAAATTTCAAAATTTATAAAGTCTAATTAATATAATAAAGCACAATAACAATAAATATATAAGCTTTTGAATCAATGCATCAACTTTTGAAATTTTAAACTAAAAAGTAATTTGATTAATACTGGATTTGATTAAATATATAGAGAAAATAAAATATTGCGACTACTTCACTAATATTATACACATCTATAAATTTGATAACTAATTTAAAATAACATTTTCAAAATAAACACTTAGACTTATATAACATTTCATAAAATACGAATAAATAAGGGTAAATTGATGTTTGACTCTTGGATTTAAAAGTATAAAAATACTAGAAAAAAATTACAAAATTGTTTTTAAAATTTGCTTATTTTTATTAAGAGTCTATCGCACATCAGTCTACCCTTTCACATATAAAACTAATACCTATTCACAAAATGCGTATAATTTGTGACATTCCAAATAGTGTTCGATAAAGAATTGTAGGGTATTCATTCTAACGATAATAATGTGATATCGATTTAACATGTGGGAACTAGCATTTTAAGTGTAAAAACTAAATAGCACCATGAGTATAAAGAAGTGCGATTTGTGTTGGGAAATAGGAAAGCTTAAACAATAATTGTCATTGTTTTTTCAATTTAAATTTGAAATAAGCAAGCCGGAAGACTTAAGAAAACCTTTTGAAGTTAACGAACGTAAGTCAAGGGACAATTACCCTTTCATCCAAATCGTTAAACAGATGAAACCTTTTGAAAATCAAATTGCGGAACTTTTATTAGTTATCTCAATGCATTATTACTTCTTTGTGCCATTGTCTAATATTGATTTATTATATTAAGAAAAGAATGAACTTTTAAAATTACCTGTGAATAAATACTACTTGCTCTTTTATTAAAAAAATAAGACGAATAACGCTTTGATGCATTATTTATCTAATTACGTATTATACTCTGATTAAAACTTCCCCATTTGTAGTTGAAGCACATGCATGCTTTTATGAAACAAATATCATTTTTAAAATTACTCTTAAATTAGAAATACATATAATTAAAAGAAGCAAATTAATGCATAATTAATTTTAAATCCATAATTAAATAAACAGTCAACTAAAGTCATTCTATGTTTAACTATTTTGATAGATGTGAATTTATGTGAAAGGAAATATTTCCAACTTTTGTTAATTATGTCAATTATATTGGATAAGAAGTTTGCATTTGATCTTCGCAAATTTGATGTTAAAGTTTAAAAAAAAATTATAAAATGTATTTTTAAATTTTCAACCTAGCCTTTTCGTCTAATAGCTTTATATTTTATGTAAGTGTTCATGTTATTTTTTATTTTTGATATTAAGTATAGGCTTTTGTTGGATAATTAACCCACTGAAATGCAATTTATTTTCAGTCAATAAGACGATTTAATTTTCTTAGTTTTAAGTAGAGGGACGGCTAGGGAAAGTTAAAGATTTTTCTTCCATAAAAAGTGAATATTAAGAAAGATAAAAAAACCATGGTAATAATTTCAAACTTGCTTCGGAAACGATTGATTGTAATAATGATATACCAATTGTATATTTAGTACGGTATATTTCGAATGCATACGATTTTCACTGCATGATGTAAAGCAAAGTATCCAATTTAGGCGCTTTATTTATTAAGAGCGTTCATTAAGTAATAGTTAAGAAAAATCAGATTTGTTATGCATAATATTTTTTGAACATCTGGCTTCATAACTATTTAAAAAGGCATTAATTTTCCTTTATCATTGACTAATATATTATTTTTACTATTTCAACATATGGGGCTATGAAATTTTTTCTTAAAAGCAAATAAAATTTTAAAAAAGAAGAAAATTTTAGAAAAGATATTTTTATTTATATCCATTGATACTTGTAATTTGTTCTACGACTCTGAAGTATCTTGCTGACAGCATCAACATGTTAAAATTGAAATTCACTATTTGTTCAAAGGTAAAGTACCATAAAGACATTCGTTTCTATACAATTTCTTTACGATTCTGTGTAATCGAAACGTCTTTCAGAGATTATCATTAATGCATGGGGAAAACTCAGACTGTGAATTCATGGTGCTATTTCAGTTTTTACAGGTTAAGGAAAGATGGTTGTGCTCTGCCCAAAGCGTGATGGGCATAGTGGTTCTGAGGGTGATTCAGGTGGTGATGGGAGCTCAATGCGTGACCAGGATGGTGACCTCCCACCACTGAGGGCACCACGAAAGGTCCCATACCCATTCCCAATTGTGACATGAGGGTGGCAGTAGAACTGGTCAAAGAATTGCCATAAGAGGACGTTGGGCCTGATATGGAGATACTGGTGTTGGGGTGAGGAGCAGGACTGGGAGAAGGGCTGTTGGGGAAGTTGACACTTCCAGGATTGGGATGCCCTATAATGGTGTTGGATGTCGAGATGATGATGGAGTCGGTAGTACGGAAGCGGGTTCGGCCCCGTTTTTTCTTACTTGGAGTGCCAGAAGCATTAGGATCCTTGTGGGCCGTACGCATGTGATCCATCAAGGCCTCGGCGTTCAAACATATTTTATGACAAACGGGACATGACTGAGAATTGGCCCCTCCAATAAGAGCCGCATGTTGCTGGAAAAAATAATAAAATAGAAAATGTTATAAACACATAAAAATCAATAATAATTAGAAACATTCGATCAACTATACTTTTGGGGGTAATCGAAAAGCACTTTAGACTTCACTAAAATTCCTGCAAATGTTTTTTAAATTTCCTTTTGAGGATGTGACAGAACTTTTTAAACATAAAGGTTTGTTATTGTAAAATTAGTAGTGTTTCTTTAGGTGAATTTCTTTAAATTTATTTAGAAATTTAGCTCATTTTTTAATCCGTTTTATAGAAGCCCTATATAAATAAATAAATGTTAAAATAATAAATAACTTTTGTTACTCAAGCATTCGGCTGTCTTGAAAGTCGTCATTTGAAAAAAAAACAACAGCGTGGCAATATTACAAGAAGTAGCTGATTTAGCTGCAAATTTTATCTTATAGAAAGCAATTAATTTCTCAGATTTCCCCCAAGTATTAAAGAATAAAACACTTACCTTTGATCTGTGCGTTCGGAGACTGCTTTCCGAAGCAAAACCTTTCCCACAGATGTTGCAATGGAAAGGCCTATTTTTGGCACGTTCCATCTGACTGTCATGGTTCCGTAAGTGCTGCTGAAGATTAGATAATTGGATGAACGCCCGACCGCATTCAGGAAGGTGGCATTTATACGGTCTTTCACCTGAAAATAGAAGAAAATGTACTTATTAAAGATAAGCTTGCTTTTTCCACCAGCTATATATTTTGTTTTGAAATGACTGCTCACATCAGATGCATTTAATGTGTCATTTCAACTTATCATTTTCGCCTTTTACTACTACTATATTTTTTAGATTTTTGTTTTAAAATAAAAAGCTATATTTCTTATACTCCAATTTTCAACAATAACACGAGAAGAATTAATGACATTTCACTTTGTCGGTATTTTATAAGATATATGGTCCCTTATGCATAATGTACCAGAAAAAACGCGCAACATTCTCTGATTCTGCTCATTATTGCCAGTAACATCAAAACAAAGAAAAGAGTTATTTCGCAATTAAAAGTGACAATTCTTTTATTTGACGAAATATTTCATATCTCCCTCAATAAAGAGCTGAAAAGCTTTGCACAATAAAACTCGTTCACAGAAATAAATAATTGAAATGCATCCATTTGTCTCATTATGTATGTAAAATGAATATCAGCAGATAAATTTTAAGTAACAAATCTTCTTGGAATCTACATTTCATTTAAAATTGAAACAATGTATCTCTCTCCCTCTCTCAATTTATAATAATGGATCTTAAATAATACAAAATATAAAAAAGCCATTACCTTATAATGGGAGTTTTACTCCTTACTTAAACATCTGTTGCAACTGTATTAATTTAAATTCTCAGCATAAATAACTATTTGCACAAATAATCTCAAGCGAAAGTGAGAATCTAAAAGGGATTATTTATTCACCAGAAATAACACAAGTGCCACGCAACCCCATCAAAATGTCTAATCTGGGCATTTTTATTTCCAATTAAATACAAGAAAATAGAGGCAATAGGGGCTGTGCGCTAGGTTTTGTGCAAGAGAAAGAGAGAATTACAATTTCAAACTGATAAGTTCATCGCTTTGACAGCGCTTTTAATTTCCATTAAACGATGGATACGCATGGTTGAATTGCAGCATAAACACGGATATAAAATCGTGTGAAATTTTCGAGTTCTGTTTGTCGATTTTGGAGACGGAAGAAAATAAAAAGATTTCTTCTTTTCCATTTGAAGATTTTCCGAGGCAATCACTTAATGAGATATTTGTCTATTCCTGAAGCGTGTTTGTGTGAAATGAAGCGAAGGAAGAGACAGCGCTTTGATAAACACCCCACCCCCTCCGATCTATTGATTCAGCACCACCCCTTTCCTCCTCTTATTCTTCCACAGGTTTTTCTGCGGAACAAAGTATCACGGACTTAAGCTCAGGGTTGTAGGATTTTGCTTCGGCGAGTCGATCCAAGTTTTAAAATTCCACGAGAAGGGGTTTTTCTAATCGGCGATGTTTGTGCAAGGCTCATCCTTTTGCAAATATCTCTCCCCCCCCCCTTCAGCATTCCACTGCAGCAGCAACCCACGCTTTCACAAGCGCTTGCCGCTTAGATAGTTACGTGGTGGGGGATTTTATTGCATCGTCGAGGGGGGGTAAGCTCAGGTAAAACCTTTGGTGTGATGACAGAAAAGAGTTGAATATCGTCGAACTCAGTTAATTGGAGAGTATTAACTTATAAGGGATAAGCAAACACGCTTTCATTGTTGGCCTGGTTGCCTTGGAGATATGCTTTTGCAAAAGGGCTCCGAGAGAAAACGCCAGTATGCAACAGCTGCACACCCCCCACGGTATGGGGAAGATAGAAGTAAGAGCAAGGGAGAGAGAAAAGAGGCCGGTGAGGGGATTTCTGGGAAGCTACCGATAGAACTAATTAGTGGATAATGGAGATTTGCATTCTCTCACCCCGTCCCCTTTAAGGGGGGCACTTGGGGGTCCCCCACCCGCTTTTACTCTGTAATTACAAACCTGCGAGGATCGAGAGTAATTAACAGGGGAATTAAAGAGAAGGGACAAACAACGCCAGGGTCTTTTCGTCATCGTTGTCTTTGAACTGCCGCTTTTCATCCGCTCTCTTCTTCCATCCGTCGCTGGATGGGTTTTGTGCAGAATAAGTCGCTTTATCTCTCTCTCTCTCTCGCTTTAATTAAAACAGAAAAATTCGGAAAAGTGCCGAGCTAATCTATGAAAGAATAATAGATGTTGTCCTAAGGGAAAGAGCTGCCGACACTGAGATACCATCGCCCACACCCCTTCTACCTGTTCCTTTCTCCCTCGAAAAAAATATGAACGGAAGGCCTACCTTTTCCAAAGGATAAACACCACTCTTCTCGATAAGACTCCGATTTTTTGTTTAGGAGAGAGCTTGACGGCCTTTTAAATGATGGTGTTTTGCCTGGATTTGGGCCACGTTCTTTAGAGCGCACAATAAAATCGCTCCCAGTTAAGAGACATGCTTTGGTTCCTGATGGATTATTCAAAGCTCTAGGCGTACATCGCACAGTTATTGAATCATTATGAGATTCCACTTTCTCAATGACAGACATTTAGGAAAGGGCTGGAAATTAGCTTTCATTAAGAGCTCTTTTTGTGGAAAAACTCTTCAGATGTTGCTTGATAGCCTTTTAATTGTTAGTGCTTAGAATTCGAGTCTTATTCTTTTGAGAGTACAATAAAATAGCTTCGGGTAAGGAGTCAAAAAAGCGAAGGAAAAAACACCGGTGTTCGGTCTCTGGTGAATCATTTAGAGTCCAAAACACTGTGCCATTTATCTTTAAAATTATTGAGAGATTTCACACAAAAAAATTGCCCAAAGATGTTTTAAAGTTTTAAATGCATCTTTATTGCATCACATATCGCTTTATTCATCATGAAATTTTCATTGGCGGTAAACTTAGGATCTATACAATTAATGAAATTGCTGGGAAATATTTTTTTTAATAATGCATTATTAAAAGAAACTGCATTTCTTTTTTTCGGAAGCGTTTAACAGATTTCATATCATTATTTATTCATAACTTTAGTTTCATTGTTTGATAATATAACAATAATGATAAGAAAACTAAACCAATAGTTTTCTTGCCTAAATAAGTAATTGTCTCCAAACAAACTTTAATTCAAGGACAAATTTAGAGGTGATTATTTTATATAAGAGTTGTACATTAGAAATTAAGATTCGTTATTTACAAATACAGATATTTAAAAATAAATGATTATTCAATGAATATCAAAACCTTCTTTTAATATCTTTTTGTGAGAAACTGTTTACTGATGCTTTGTAAAAAAATTTGGAAAATTTCAATGTCTGTTAAAAGTGCTCATAATTAAAAAAAATAATGGCGTAAATGACGACAGTCATGAATATTGTTTATCTGTTAGTAAAACTATAATAATTTTTATAACAAGTAGTCATAAAAATATCCAATATTAATCAATTATATTAATTTAAAACAAATAAATAAAAGGATTTCTAATGCAATCTTGCCTTACGGTTTGACACAAAATTCTTCAGCTTATCGAAGAGAGCTTTTATTAAACTGATTCTGTGATTTGCCAAGATTTTAAGTAATCGTAGGATGTTGCTACTACTTCTACTTATATATATATATATATATATATATATATATATATATATATATATA
>JAOUZG010008446.1:1767796-1814862 GCA_026289955.1 Argiope argentata
TGGAGTATAATTTCATATTTTGATCCCTATTTGTTATCTGTCTTCTAGAAAATGTAAACCGTGTCCAGTGTATGTTTTATTTGGATATGGTATATCATCCATCATAAACACAAATGAAATAAACCTCAAGACATAAACACCTTAAGATTTTGTTTTTACTATGTCACCTAAGACAGAGCCCGAGAATATGCATCTTCCCCAATATTTTATTGCTACACCATTAGAATATAGAAAGCTAAGTAGTTGATGCAAAAAGTACTACAGTTAAAATTACATTATATTTAAAAAATGTATGAATAAAAAGTCCTTTAAAGGAATTAATTATTAAAAAGTAGGCATTTTATATTTTAATAAAAACTACATTAATTACGACAGTGGATAACCTAATATCCTCTGCCAAAATAAATGTTTGAATCGTATTCAGATTCGTGTTTAAAAATTATTTCCATATAGTTTCTAAATTAAAGTCCGATCAATGCTAACTAGTCTCTCCAGACATTCTAATCAGAATCACCAATTGATTTAACCAAAATTTCTGTTATAACTTTATATTGTGAAAAATCAAGGACTTATTAAATTCATTTTGAACAAACGTAAGTCACATTTTTTTTCAAAATTTTTAAAATGCAGTTTCATTCAATTAGTAAATGATTCAATGAATATAGTTTAAATAACGTATATGTTGATTGTATACATCTAGTGTCTTTAAAACTAGTTTGTCTTTCAATATAATAAGCGATAAGACAGATTTAATACACATATACTTGTAAATTAAACAGCTAATTTCTTCATGAATTTAAAATTTGTTAAGCTACAATTAATACACATTTCAATAAGGTATCACAGCGAATAATTCTATCTACATCAAATTAAAATTCATTGCGTATGGGGAAGTATGCTCTAGAAAGTTTCAAGGTCGTTAATTTTCATAATACTAGTAGAAAGTATTCAAGGTAGAATAATTATTCATCTAAACTAAACATTAAATCATTTTGAAATATCATGTGTAGATATTTCTACATCAAATTATCATCAAGCAAGAGAAACTGAGAAAAATTTATGCCATCTTTGAATCAGTTTTTAGCAAATTATTAAACCAAGACTTCCTATTAGAAATGCTATACTATCACATATAATATTAGAACTATAACATCAAAGTTAAAAACCTCTCTTTCTAAATTTTGAACCCTATAAAATAGCTATGAGACTCAGCTTGAAAATATTGTGACAAACGATCATCATTCCACTTTTCCCCCAAAGCCTATATAACTTGTCCACCTGTTGCATCTATGTGATTTTGAATACAAGGATTTAGTTTCGTTAAAAGGGGTCTCAATTATTTAACTAAATTCATACACGAAGTGTTTTTCTTAGTTTTCTGCCAGACATTTAATACCATTTTTTTTCAAAAAGAAGATCCTATCTTTTATAGTGAAATAACACGAAAAACAAACTAGTAATTGTCAGCAATCAAACAAAATGAATTCTTACAATGCATTTTAAGATCCTTGATTCAACGAAAATACATAATTAATTATTATGTATTAAATACTGATCGAATGCAACCATTATAATAAATTTTAATCAGCAAAGAAAATACATTGCACATGTTTGTAATAGAATGTTGTAAATAATATTCCAGCTCGCTTCGTTCTAATCTGATAAAATGTTAATTCTTTCTCCTTCTCCTTCTCCTGAGCATTGCTCCTTCTATTAGCTTTTATCTATATATTGAGTCGAAGGAAAAAAGGGGCAGTTTCTTCTTGTCGATAATAGATGGCAGCAGGGACCTTAGAAATTTTTCTGTCCCGAGAAATGGATGGAACTTCTGAAATTAGCAACAACTTAGGAGAAGTAATGTTACAAACAACTTTTCACAATTCGGACCTACAAAAGCTGAGGGTGTTAAAAAATTTAAGAAATAAAGAATAATTTATAATTTTATGATTGCATATGAATGAAATAAATTTATAAATGTTAAAGAAACTATATAGAATCACTTAATGTTTTGAAGATTCTATCTTTGAAGTGATTAGAAAACTTATTAAGTCAAGAATAATTTATAATTTTAGGTTTACAAACGGATGGCACAAATTTATAAATCTCTCAATACGTTCAGGTATTCGAAATAAATTATAATCAGACAAGTTCTGAGAGCATATAATGATGAAAATTAATCAAATTTTAAAATGTCACATCATTAATTACGTATCTCAACGTCTAAAGCATTTTAATGAATCGGTGCCAGATAGTGATCTATAAGTGATCGAGTTTGCTTATGATTCAAGCACTTGATTAATAGAGTTGCGCTTGGAAATAAATTATAACCATGTAGTGGAGATATTAACATAGCAAATACTTCAATTTCAGGCGAAAAAACAACTTAGGGAAATTGTATGATTAATGGAACTCTTGACACAGTGATTGCAATCGGATACTATAGGAATCGAATGATTCGAACGATTGATTAATTTATTTTTTGGAAAATGGTGGGTATAATTTTAAATAACAAGAAAATGAATTAAGCATACATTTTAAGAATTGGCAAATACGATTAGCTGTTAGACTTAAGTTTTGATTTTCAGTGAATATGTTTAGCATGAAAATTTACTTTTTAACAATGTGTATCAATATTATCTAAAAATATGCAGTTTAATTTTCATTATATTGATTAGATGGAAGATTTAAGAGAACGATTAAAGAGGAAAACTGATTATTCTTTAAAGAATTTTTTAAATTAATAAGTAATTTTTCTTCTAAAAAGCTTCGTTCAAAATATAAATTTTTGGGGGAATGAATTTAAAGTTAAATATTACTTTTTATAAAATGTGGTGCATAATCAATGGAAGAGCATCAAAAAATTTTAAATAAAAAATGCATAAAAAAACACTGTTGTTTTTACACCGATAATGAATTGCAATTTTGTTAGCATAGTGTGTCATTTGATGCGATTCTATAAATATTAAAAATTATTTGATTCATTATCAAACCTATCAGAAGATTGCGATTTCCGTAATTGTAAACTATCAAAAACATACAAAGAAACACTATGAAAAATTTGACCAAAAATATAGGGGCTTGTGCTGTATCTAATCCCAATCTAAGAAATGCAAAATGAAGAAGTATTGGTGTTACTGGCCTTGAAGCCTCCTACGTATGTGTCAAAAGTTACAAGGTCACAGCTCCCGCCAATTCTCTACAATATAGGTTTGAAAAATGGATGTAATGTTCTGTCGCCTTATTTGCTATGGTGCAATAAATGATATGACAACTGCACTCGAATTATTTGATTACTAGGTGTCATTGAATCATTGTCATAAACCCATGATTCATCCACTATCATAATCGTTTTCAAAAGTGTTTGTATTTTCTGGGTTTTCAAAGAAATCGACCATAGCAACCCCCCCTTTTTTTTTCTTGCTTGTATGTTTGATATATAGAGATCAAATTCAGAACAAACTTTGCAAACACACGTCAATTTTAAGCTCAGAATGGACTGAGATAATTTATAGCTGGCGACGCATTTTTCGGATAATTTACGAATAATGACTCAATGACTTTCACAAACAGCTGAACTCATATCTTAACACTTTCATGGCTGGAATGACAATCGTTTATATGGCTCATGTAAAAGGTAACAGTTTTTTTTTAGCAAAAATGATTGTTTTAGAAATTGTATGACTTCAATTGTTTACTTCAAAACAATGTTATATAAAAAAAGTTAGAATCAGCAAGTATTATGCAATATTAAATTTTTTTGGGACGACAAATATTTGAGAAAATTAAGATTTTCAACCATTCTCCAAGCATAATATACTGAATAATAAACATACAATTAAAGGAGATCAGGTGTATTTAAATATTTTAGATATGATAAAGTCAATTCATCAAGTAAAATAATTGAATAAAAATGAAGGAATAAGAAAATTTTCACCTTTTATGTTTCGATGCCGGTTCCCCAGCCTTTTTTCCCAAACCTTTTATTTTTTTATTTCTCTCTTAAACCGCATTCTTTGAAAATAAAAAAATCAAATTCGAAATTTTCAAGAAAAAAATCGGACTATTAGGATGATTTAATATTTATTCTGAAAGACAATGTTGATTTAATATTTACTCTGGTAAACAATGCTGATTTGATACTTCCTCTGAAAAAAAAATCTACCTGTGTGAGCAAATATTTCAAATGAATGAAATATTCGCTCTAAACAAATTATTGAATATTAAATTTATTCTGAAAAAAAATCGTCCTTTTTCAGCGAATATTTCAAATTATTGAACAAAGCAGTGAAAAAATATTAATGCTTTCCAAATTTATACTTAGCTAAGTAATTGATCATATATCCTTTATTTATCATATTTTTTTAATTTACTAATTTCAGCTTCAATTAGTAGAATTCTTCAGCGAAAGTATCCCACTTAGGCTGAGGTATCAGTTGAAAAGAATCCGGAATAGAAGAATAGACAGTACCAACAAATAGCATTGCAGTATTGAGCTCTGCGGGACGATATCTCTTTGGGCAAAACATAATTTCCTGGCATTCTGGGCATGATATCCTGAATAAAAAAGTTCCTTACGAAAACACCATTAAAAGGGGCCTGGTTCCTAAGCCAGACCAGCTCAATAGGCAATCTAGCTTGGGGTTCCATCATCGGGATAATATTGATCTCCGCTATACGCATGACAAGGTCGCCAAAGTAAGCAATTATCGAAATAACGCCCCATTGGCAAAATCCTCACTAGACCAGGGGATCCCGGCAAAAAGTGTTAGCCCCCACCAGCCCAGCATTAATTACTGCTTCTAATCGATTTAAATGATCGAAACGAAGCATACGCGCTTATTTCATTTAGGGTATGTTAGAATTGGTTCCAGCTAGGATATTGAAGGCGTCAACGGTAAGAAAAAAACTAAAATACAGCTTAAGAGTATCATTAATTAGATTTAATCCTTCTAAAAGATTCTTTTTTTTTCTTATTTTTATTTGATACTTTTTTTAGCTGGATAGAAAATTCCAAGTGAAGTGAAGCTTCTTAACTGAAGGATAAAATTAGTTAAGTACAAATAAGTACGATTAAAAATGTAAAATTAGGTTAAAAGCTGCTTCGATTAGATTGCTGCCAGAGTTAAAAAGGCATAAAAAATTAATATTAAAATCGTGTTGAATAATGTTTTGTATATTAATCTACAATAATAGATTAAACCCTTAATGCGTATTGGATTTAATCAGTCTTAAAAATAAAAGTAATCTGTGTAAAATATCTTCTTATTACCGTTATAAGGATTAAAAAAGTATCATTAAATATAAAGTTAATGAAAAAACATTTAAAACTATTTCTTTGTAATATTCGCAAAAAGTCTATTTTTGAATTTTGATCTTGAATTTAAAATGGCATAATAATTTAAATGAAAAAAAGCCTTAAAAAATTGGAAGAATTTTAGAATTGTTAGGAATGTTTTAATATTTTATCATCGAAGTAATATTATTTAATATTAGGATTATAAAAGTCAGAAAAAAATTAATGCTATTTCTATAAAATTTAACGACATAAACATTTGAAAAACAGTTTTCCTATTATTAAAGTTACTAAGGAGTGATTGACAACAAACCTGAAATCGAAGAATAATTTGCTTTGTCTCAAGATATAAAGAATAGTAATCACCTTTCTGCTTTCCCCTTTTTTAATTTTATAAGGTTTAGAGTTATGATGAGGAAAGATCGCCGGAAAAAAATGCAATTAATTAGAAAACCAGATGTCACAAGCACAGGTTAAAAGACAATAGAAATTAAGAGTTAATAATTCCTTTTTGAGCTCTTAATTTCTATTATGTAGTACGTCGGTATAGTACGGTAGTATACATATTGAAAAACTTTCAGAACAAAATTTGCTTGGTATGACGAGACTGTAATCCGCTTAATTATAGTTATTTTTTCTATCCGCGATTGTAAAGTTATAGAGTTTCAATTTCTAGAATTCCGCCTCCTCGTCCTTGAACTGGATGGCCCGTCTACATCCCTGACCCCCTACCCACCCACCCCACACAAACAGAACATAACGATCGCTAGTTCCGATCTATTAAAAGCTACTCCGATAATCGTGTTCCAGACAACATGAACCAAACGTAATATATACATAACTTTTAAACGAGAGGGTGGTTTCGATTCCTAGGAAAGTGACGGAAGAAATTGTATAAAAACTTATAATTTGCTAGTATAAAATTTTTACAAATTATTTGTTAAGGTTACATCTAAGCCCAAAGCTTCTTGGGAATTATTAATTCTTCTTCGAAATTATTTTCAAAAATTTTATAAAGAAATAATTTAGACACAAGTCTTTTCTTTTGATCTATCATGGCAACAAAAACTCTTTTACAGAGATAGCGCTTTCCGAACTTTACTGCAAGTTCACCAGGAGTACGCGTACTGAAAGAAGGTTTTCTTGCTTATGTTCTAACCCTGCAGTAAAAGTACTTTCACAGAAATTGTTCTCCCACATATGCTAGCTATTTAATGATCACAATTAACGAGACATTTTTGTATTTTTCGTAATTAAGAAGTACGTACTCGGAATTAATCGTAATTGTAGTTATTTGAATTAAAAGCTAATTTAAAGCATAGTAAATAGGATAAATATTGTTGTGAAGGTCTGATTTTACATTCTTTAAAATAAAACAAAAATATTAATCATTATAAATATCCATTAATAATAGGTGGTATAAATCAGAATATTAGACATCGAAATAACTCTTCACTGCAATGGATTTTTATAAGTATTTAAAAAATGGGAATTATTTTTGATGAATAGTTTTGTATTCACATCAGAAATTATCTTTACAAAATCAAGCTCATTTAAAAAGAGAATTTCACCTGTTTATTTTTCACGTAGAAAATTTATATGCCATATTTGAAATTAAAAAAATGATTTGTCTTAATCCTTAATGAATATCAGCATAAAATAGTAAGTAAAATTTATATGCCATATTTAAAATTTAAAAAATTAATTTTCCTTAACCCTTAATGAATATCAGCATAAAATAATAAGTAAAAAAGAATTTAATATAAAACGTAAAAAATGGCAATAATTTGCTTTTAATTTCCTAAAGTATTTAAATTCTAAATTTTAAATGAAAATATAAAAAAATACTTAATGTTTTTCCCTCTACAAAAACTGAACTCTCTTATTTCTTATAAATGCAGCAATAATACTAAATAAAGAGCAATTTTAATACATTTAAATTTAATTTGGGTGAAAAGGTGCATAATAAATATTTGCACACCAAACATGTAAAACTAATTATAAATAAATTCCTTTAATAAACATAAAACTATCAGCAATGTATAAAACAGTAAAGATGACTAATGAATAAAACAATTCATTATTTACATTTGCAGATCATGTTTTACAAGAGGGTTTAATTCAAAACCTACAACGCTTTAAGAACTGTTTTATTTCATGTGTCCGAACAAAAGCCCATTAGTAGTTTTTCCTAAGAACTTAACAACAGTAAAAAATGGATGCATAATGATGCACGTGGAACTTAACATCTTTAATTTAGACACAAATTCTAAGGTAAACACATGAAAAAAAAGTTGGTTATTATGCCTTGGCTATTTTTTAGAAAAAGGATGCAAAAAATATCCCAAAGGAAAATATGATTTTTTCAGAAAGCGGTGCCGCGATAATAATTTAAAAGTTTTTTTTAGAGCTCCGTTTGTTAATGGAAGAAAGCTAAGTAAATAGAAAAACGTTTTCTGCTATTGTTAAATAGTAGCTGCCATTAATAAACATTTGGAGAAAACATATTTTATTCAGGCTATTATCATAGAAATTAGTTTCACAATATTTGCTACATTGATTTCATCTATATATGCAAAGCTAAAAATGCATATATTTGCAGCTCTGTTTATTATGCTGAATAAATACAAAACAAAACTTTTTTGTCATTGCTAATAGAGGCTAAAAAATATTTTTCTTCTAATAGGCATCATTTAAGCGTTTAATAAAAACTCGTCGTTAAAAGCAGAATTTACAATATACATATGTATATTTCACAAGCTTGGTTAATTTTATTTGTATTCCTATAAAAATAATTATTTTATAATATAAGATAATCAATATGCAGCTCAATTTTACAAACTCATAATGAATAATCTTAAAATGAAGAATAATAACAAAATACAGAAATTGATCCCTTTTCTAATTAAACGAAGTAAATATAAGAATTATTATTTTCAATTCTGAGGACGACATCAAAGAACTTGCAATTAATAGTCATCATTTTTAATAATATGGTTTGGGGAAAAATGTTATCTATCTAAATCTAAATCTAAAAGTTAATGCACATGTATGAAAATGAGTGCAGTGGTTCTAAATTCTAATCATAAATGCCGATACAAGAGTCATTAAAAAAGCGAAGAGATAGCCCTGATTTATTCGATGATTTATCTGTTAAAAATATCCTGAAAATATTACTGGATCAGGAGAATACTTCGGGATGTTATAACTTTGGTAGTTAATTATTCTGTGAAACTTTTATTTATTAATAATTCGTTCTACATATTAAAAATATTCATTTTTCAGAATAAACACAATAACAGTTTTTGAAATGAAGATTATTAAAAATCAAAGTAGTAAAAAATATAAGATTTTAAAAAATTATTCTCTAATTTTTAATTCATGATTTCTCATAATAAATACCGAAGAATTTTGAATTTAGTTTTTCTTAAATTCACAAACAGATGGCGCCACTGGTATTAAATCAAAATTAAATTAGATCAATCTATTTAAAAAGGGAGAAAGTTGTTGGGAAGAAAGGAATAATTTTTTGTCTATCAAGAATAGAATATTATAAAAAATAAAAATATGTAATAAAATATGTGGAATTAGCTAATAAAATAAAAAGTATCCTCTAATCACTTAGATTCCTCACAATTTTTTGGTGAAACGTTAGTGACCGAAGGAATTTCAACTGATAAAAGATGTGTAATTTCTGAAAACACCGAAAATGTAATGAAAGAAAAGAACTAAAACAATTCTTTCTTGATCAAGAAATCAATTCACGGGAATTCATTTCTATGTACTTAAGCATGTAAGTAATGAAACAAGAAAAAAGGGAATGAGAGAGAGAGAGGGATGGAGAGAGAAAAGGAAAAAAACAAGAGGAAAATTCAGGGTTTAATTATTTTTCCATTGAACACTGTTAATTAAAAACAGAGTACTGCTAATAAAAAAGTAATATAAACTTTAATGAACTAATTGAAACGATTTATTAAATAAGGGATATCCTTTTATGACTTTTTAATTTGCCATAATTTTAGATTGACTCCTGTGGTCAAATATAGAGTGTTGCCAAACTTTAAGGAGAGAAACTACGCCCCCTCCTCCAAAACACCAAAAGGGTTAATAAGGAAAACGAGGAGAAAAAAAAAATCCCACTTTCGTCAAGAAGTCAGTCCACGGATACTCATTTCTATGTGTTTTGCATATAAGTGTCGAAACGAGAGGTATGGAAAAAAAAGTCCAGACCCAAATAAAAAGCAAAGAGAGAGTGAGAGAGAGAGAGCAGGACGGAAAAAGAAAAAGATGGAAAAAATCCGGGGGTTTAACATATTCTCGATTGAGCATCAGTGCTTTAGTAGAGGAATTTGGGGGTGTAATCTGGAGCGGTGAGGTGGCTCCAAAGCGTGTGATGAGGCCCCCTACGACATATGCATGACCATGATTAATGCGAGAAAAAATAGTTCCCGGAGCCGGAGGAAAAAGATCGGAGCAAACCGGAAGAGCCCACCTGCGGAAGTGTGATACGTATCCGCGGAGATTCCGTGTCACTGTCACGGAGCCGTGATTGATGCGCAGACTGATGCGAGGAGCGAAGCACTTGACGCGCCTGGATGGCGACCTCATCAGCTGGCTCCAGCTGCACGACCCGTGATTCAGCTGGGGAGAGAAAGTCTCAGCTAGGGATTAGTTAGGGAGATAGGCGAATCAAACTCCCCAGGATGAAAAGAGATGAAATCGTACCCCCGCGCCTCTCCTCCGAGAGAGAAAAAATATAAAAAAAATCTAAGGGGGCGGAAGAAACCCAGTGTGGATAAAAAGCGATAAAAAGATAAACGCCACCCCAGTATACACTACACCCTCCGAAATTGTGCGGATTAAAAAAGAATAAAACAAAACAACATTTTTATCTTTCCGGGCATTTTTTAAAGTTTTTTTTAAAGACCCTACTTTACCCCCTTCTTTCTTCTACGGGGGGAGTTTTTGGAAAGAATAATACGGAGGTTTGAGGTGATATAATAAGACATTGAAATTTAAAAAAAAATGACGTTTTTTTTTTAATAAAAAAAAAGAATTCTTTTGATTTGGAATCTTTCTTTTCTTTCGAATATCTATCTACCACACCTCCCCTCCCCCTTCATCCACCCACTTATCACTCATTGTTTATTTCAATTTTCAGATTTTTAAGAAATGAAATTTTGCTTCACAGAAAATTCGTGAGTTATAAGGAGGTTCAAAATGAGTTATATAGACAACGTAATGCTTTTTAATGTACGGGTTTTGTAATCATTCTGCTAGTAATATTTCTAATTACCAGAACATCTGCATTTGAAACACAATAATTTTAGGGTTAATTTTATAATTTAATTTACAGACAGATATATAATAATTTAATTAAAACTGATTGACATAAAGCTTTTTAATTCCTAGAAAAGTTTTCAAAATCGGCAACTCATTTTCATTTTGAATTTTTTTTAATTTTAAAGAAAATTAATGATTAAAAATATAATAATATATTTTCAGCGAAACGCATGTTTTAAAGTAAAAATAATCATAACATTTAATTTTAAAATTATTTGTTTGATTTAAATTTTTTAAAAGAACAGCGACAGCGAAATTAATATTTTTCTAAATTATTAAGTACTTATAATAAAATATACATCTCAGATGAATACAAATATTCTATGAAATGCAGCAATACACGAGTGCAAATAAAACTATTTTTTTCACTTTAATTTACATACCAATCCTCAGTGTTATTAATATTATTAAAAAAATTTAAAAATTATATTTTTATTTTTAGACCCCACTTTTTTTCTAATTGCCTTTTTAATTTCTGAAAATTTCGGGATAAATATATTTGCTTGATGAGAATTTTAAGTAAATATGAATTATTGGGTTAATAAATTAAAATATTTCACCTTTAATTAAATTAAAAAACTATCAAATTATTTCGAGATTCTACATATACGGTGAATTTATAAAATATTTATCTAAAACACATTGTTTAATATAAAGTTGTTCCTTCATGATTGTTGTATAACTCAATTTGCATAATCATAATAAAATTATGCGGGGTAAAAAAATTAATTAAAGAATTCAACCAACCAGAAATTTTATAAAGAACCTTACTTAATGCTTTCTTTCTTATAATTGGCAATGGGATTACAGGAAGTTAAATAATACCAAGTCTGAGTGATATTATAGAGAATAGAAATTTAAAAGGAGAAAAAACGTGCAGGATGTTATATTTTTGAATTTATTTATTTATTTTATATTATTCTCTTACCTTTGATTATTTATAATTTCATAACTTTCAAAAAAATTATTAAATTTTTAAAAAATGGGAAAAATAATGAAACATATGGAGTGGATTAATTTTTAATGCTCAAAATATATTTCAGTATTATTGTGTCATTCCAAATCCATACTAAAAGAAAAATTACATATAAAATAAAATTTGAGTTACTTTTTTTATATTTTATATTCTTTTTTACATAATTTTACTGGCGAATTTTTCTTGATCAATTAAATATTTTTTTAAGTTGAAATCATTTTTTTCTGCTCATTTTAGCCCGAAAAAAAGAAGAAAAAAAGAATTTATTTGCAACAATTTATTGTTGTGTATACCGTCATTAATATTTGTTACTAATTCGGAAAAGAAGAATTTAATAATGTGGTTGGATTAATCTATCTCCTTGTATATTTAATATAATACCATTAAACAGAATTCTCAATATTTTAATTTTATTGATTTTTTAATCTTTTAGTAATACAAATTTTTATCTGAATTGAAAAATTTTAAAATATACCAATTTCCTGAAAACAATACGAATAATAATTAAAAAACTATTTCGTTTGTTACTAATTTATGATAAAGACAGTGAAAATGAGTCCATTAATTTGTACGCAGATAAAGGTTAAATTGAGCTTGTTTTCAGTCTTTCGTATACTGATTTAACACGGCTTAAATTACAGGCAACTAATCACTTTGTTAAATCATAATTGCCCTTTAAATTTACATTTGAATGGCCTGTATTCACTTATCAAAACTGCAAGACTCTAGGAAATTACCAATTACAGCTTATAAATATATCGCAGCATTTATAAGCCGCCACCACATTAAGTATATATGCACAATATACATAGACCAAATTGCACAGAGCTGCTTATATTTAGACAGTTATGTACATATGAAGTGCATATTAGTTCCAATTTGTATAAGTGTAATATGTGGTTTCAACTATTTGTTTATAGTACATAGAAAGTTTTGCTGAAATCTTTGAAACAATTTAAACAATTAGGATTTTTAGAAATAGTTCGGGAACTAAGATAGCAAGATTTCCACATGCAAGTGACTTTTGTAGAAGTTAATTGTTCCTGTAAACTGCTTTTTTAAAAAAAAAAATAATTGATAATTTATCGTGTCTATTTTTTGGCCCTAATGGAGTGATTAGCTAGTCATTTTAGCAAATATTATTAAAAGTTTAAATAAAGGATCTCATTTCATGTGTAAATATAGAAGAATAGTTTCACCGACATTTTGTAAAATTTAAAATTTTTTTTCCCTTTTTCTATATTTTTCAATATGTGTCCCCAGGGAAAATTATGAACAACTCATTAGCTACTAAAAGTTAAAATTTGTTATACAGAACTTTTTACTTTCTTGAGCACATTTACTTGAAATAAATTTAAAATTAAATTAAATATTTTTGACGAACGAAAAAATAATAGAAAATGAACAGTATTGCTAAGAAAATGCAACAATTATCCTCAATATTAAACAACTAAATAACAAATACAAATGCAAATGTTTATTTAAAATATCAAAACACAATAATCTTATTCTAGAATATAAACCTACAATTAAAAAAATCATAAATTTTGTGTTTGCTTTTTAAATATATGTTTTTCAAAATTTATTTATTAACAGTTTAAAATCTTTTTGTTTCTCGTAGTAAATATAAAAAATATTTCTTTCATCGTATTACCATCGTTTTAAGATAAAGTAAAATGAAATATATATATATATATATATATATATATATATATATATATATATATATATATGTGTGTGTGTGTGTGTGAAAAAGTAAACAATTTTAAACAGAGAAAAATAATCAAAACCCTTTTATTTTGGATATTAATGATGGCAATATTCTCCTATCATCCAATATTTTTTTTAAAGTTATCTTGAAAATTTTGCTTTACTAGTTGTAGCTAAATGTACAAACGCAAAAGAATATAAATTAATTAATACAGAACTTAATTAAAAATTAACTTTTTTTTCTTTTTATCAGAAGTTTTCTAAGATTTAAATTCGGAGAAAAATATACCATCCCTTTCCACATATCTACCCGAGTTTTCAATTTTCAACATCATCCGAATCAAAATATTGCTAGCAGTATAAAACCCAAAACACCGTATAAATATTTCAACGTTTAAACACCCTCAATGTTTTAAACTTCGGACCGATAGCAACAACTAACGAGCATGTGCATATTAATTCAATTTGTTACTTTTTTTATCCGAGGTCCGCAGGTTACTTTTATTTTTATGTAAAACCTCGGCTATCATCTTGAATAAATGAACACAACGAGGCTCTTCATAGGCGGCCGTTACTCCCTTCGCTCCCCGGGATTTATCTCTTTATCCCACCTTACGTATCATCCCCCCTCCCCACTACGCCAGGTGTAAAAATTGCATCATCGAGTTATGACCAAACTAAATGCGAAGTAAATGAGTATAGGTAGGGCTTTTTATGCATTATAGGGCGCAACCAAATAGATGGGGCTTTTGCATGGGCGAAAAATCTCTTTCCTTCACGTCCAATAGCAATGGAGGGGTAGGAAAAAAAAAGTCGCCTCTGCAGTGACAAATGGGGCTTTGACTGTGTAACGACCGGCCGACTGACGGGTAGAAAAAGAGATCAGAACGCGTTAAAGGTGCTCAACTCTCAAATAGAGAGAGAGAGAGTATTTTGATAGAGGATAGATCAGGATATCGCGCCCAACTATCAAATAGGAAAAACGGACGTTGAATGGGAAACGTAAAGCGGGTTTGATGAAGTGTATGGGGAGAGTAGGGATAGAGGCGGAGAGGAAGGAAGTCGCGCGGCTTCAAGTTGAAAAATAAGACCAGCCTCAGCAGTTAATGGCAGGGTTTGATGATGGGTATATTTATCAACAGTAGCCTCTACTCAGGACTTTCAGCTCAGAGTGGTTTTTTAACGTGAGAAAGAGGGCTGAAATACGAAGGGGAGGGGGAAATAAATAAGGTGCGTTCTTAAGCATGCTGGATGTAAATTTTATGTAAAAAATGCATATGGTTTTGGAGCAAAAAAAAATTCTCAATTTGAAAACTTTCCTTATGAATGTTTGCCCTGGTAGATTGCAAATATATGCACAGGTTTGTAGATAGACATTTTTTTAATGCGATGTCCTCAAATGAATCCACTGAAATTATATGAAATTTTCTAAAAAGAAATCCATAATTTCTTAAATTTCCGTGGGATGATTTAAAATTTAATAAATACATACTGATAATTTTTTTTTACCTGACAGACAAATTTTAAAAAAAATGGGGTAAGTAATTAAATGACATAAAACACAAGTTAAAATGGAGTGCACGTATTTTCCAAAGATTTCATATTGCAATTATTTGATATGCTATTTAAAAATTCATAGTCTTCATGAATCAATTGAGGTTGGAGCACATACAAGCAGTTCAATACTTTAAAATATTATTAATAAATATTTTTCGTATAAAGTCATTAAATTATGAGAATACCATTAAAAGACGCATACTTCTCAAAGTTGGTAAGTAAGTTTTTTTTCGAAGATAAGTAAGTAGTATTTTAAACAATTTATTTAAATTCGCTGGATATCAATGACAATTAATAAAAAAATCGATATAAATTTGACTAAGACACAACCCTAAAATACCCCATTAAGTCTGGGTATAAGTAAGCATTTTAAAATAATAATGAAATCCCTGCACCCACAAAAAAAGCACCTTAACCTTTTTGGATCTTTTAAAATAAAATATGAGTAAAGAAAAAAAAAACAGGAAAAAAATAAATAAAAGTAAAAATAATAAAGATAATATCTTCCTTTTTTTAACAACATTTATAATTTTTGAAGACGAATTCCCAGAATCAAAAGATATTAAATCGATTTCATACTTTTAAACGGAAAAAAAATGCAAGTTTCAAATAAGCCTAAACTATAAAACTATATGTATACATGTACATTTGTTCCCTTCCTTTAAGAGGAAAAAAAAATATATCAGAATTCAGTTGCTTCTGCTTCAAATTAACGGTCAAGAGTTTTGCACACACAAAAAAGAAGAAAATCATGAAATTATTTTTAAAAATATTTTTCCTTCAAAAAGTTTCCTTATTTTTTTTTTATAAAAATTTAAAAAGAAACAACAACAATATTTTTCGGTTTTTCATCGGGGGCTCTCTTCGTATATATGTGTTCAGTCAAACTGTTTTGAAGACCTCAAAAACGTATACGGAAAAGTTCTGAAAAGAGAGCAAGAAATTGCCGTTTTTCTGGCAAAATCGGAGTGATGAAGGTTTTTTTAAAAAAACGAAAAAGGAAAAGATCGGATGAAAGACAGAACGCTCATCCGCCATGCTGTCTGTGGAGTTCTGACGTCACCGAACTTTCAAAGAGCAATGATAAGGGTTGCCATATTTCGGAGAGACCTCGCCTTATATTTGGCGCAAGATATGGCTCATTAAAAGCAAGTCGACGTAATTTTGAAAAAAAAATTCTAATTCAAAAGTTAGAAGGAAGAAATGCTTTTAGAAAATGAACAATGCTACTTCTATAGGAGATTATCCATGTAGATTTGAATATTAGTACTAAAAAGGGGTTTCTTTAAAATAAAAACTAAATGTAATTAAAAAAATTCGAAGTTTAAAAAATGGGAAGCAAAACATGCTAACAGGAAATATAAACTGCATGTTTTTTTTTCTTCTTGGGGAGGGGCATCTTGAGGAATACAATTGAATTGCAGGGTTTAGAAGTTTTTATTAAGATAAAAAAAAGAATGAATAAAAGACTATCTTCAAACGCAAAAAATGATTAGAATACTGCATAAAAGAAACAACAGAAAAAAAATTAAGACACTAGCTAGCTGTGTTTAAATTTTTTTAAATACGTTTGTTTTTGAAAAAAAATTAAATGATTTTTTTTTATTTTATAGCTTCTTAGAAAAAAATTGTGATACATAAAAAAAATCAAACCTGAAGTTTCAGATTCATATCTACAAAGGTAAACTTACAACAGGACATTAAAAAATACGAGAAAAAAATATTAAAATCAATCGGTAACCCACAAAACATAAAAAAAGTTGTAAAACAAGAAGCATTAAAATTAAGGCAAGATTAGGCGCGAAACTTTTTGATGTATGTGGCAGTGAAAAATACCCTGAAGGATAATTCTCCCTTGCGATTGCGCTTCTGCGTAACTTTTTCCCCGCAAAATCACGCCAACATCTCCACCCGATGGCGATCTATTCCCTATATAAATCCTATGTAAAAAACACAGTAAGCCAAATGGCGAAATTTGGCTTTTAAAATACGCGCCCAGCGTTGGTAACCTTGGGCGTGGACAGTGGGTAGCGTTGTCCAATGGGAAGAAGCGACCAGCACTCGTGCCATAAATCACAGCAGTGACAGATATTTGACAGCCGATGATGGATGTCCGTGCATAGTAAATGGCGCATTGATTTCTGTCCCTCCCCCCAGCACCCAACAAGCAGGGGGGGAAGCGCCTTTATTCAGCCGTCAAGATCGAGTATAATGGATGGCTTTTCCAAACCCTGGGGGTCACCAGCGATGTACTTCTTACAGCCTGCCTGCGACAGTCTTCTTAACGAGAATATAAGAAGGCCAGCCTGCCTTCGCTAATATCCTTGTCGGATTGGGGGGAGGGGTAAAGGGATTTAGTACTGGGGGAGGGGGGCAGCTCTGACTCGACTAGGGATTGTCTCGAGTGACCTATCACTCGATTTTTATTTTCTACACGCATTCAGGGGACGAAAACTTTGGGGACGATTTTCTTCTGCGGTTTTTTTACCATAAAGGAAAACTTCGAAGGTACAACATATCGGTAATAAGTACATTATTGTTTTGTTTATTTACATTATTATTATTTTTAATAGCTGATCATAAAGAATTGGATGGGTGAGAGGTTTCATTGGGCAACCCTTTACCCCTCAATTTCTATTAGACGTTGTGGAATTTTGTTGAATTAAAAGTGTCAACAGCAGCGTGCAAACCACTCATGTTTAAGGTGTGGAGGGCGTATCTGTCAAATAGAGGGGTAGTTGCGATATTTCGCGTGTCACCTAAGTAGCGTAGCTTTTTATAGCCTGTCCTGTCTATCTCATTGCTTAAGCGTTTCTGACAGGCAGTGAAGTTGCGATGCAGGGGCGTTCCGAAACATTTTAAAGAGTTAAAAAGGTTATTGTGGATATTTTAAGACGCACTGGGAATTCGAGAATTAAAAAAGAATATATACTACAACAACAAATTATTGAAAATAGAGTCAATATTTAACAAGAAATGGGCAAGTATTTAACAAAAAAGCTATTTAAACTTTATTGAAAAAAGTTTATCTGTCTATATTCAAACTAATAAAAAATACACATTTTTATGTGCACTCATTTTTCTTTGAACTTAACATGCTCTAACAATTTTGCACGAGTTTTTGTTTTGGATTTGAATGAACGATACCAGTTGCATTTATCGTATAGATTATATTTTTTCGCGCTTTTAAAAAGATGTTTCTTGTTTAAATACACCACAAAAATGCATAATTTGTAAAAAATGAAAAGATAATTTTTATTCAACTAATAGTAAATCAAATTGATATGACATATCCTACTTTTTATTATGATTTATTAGGAGTTTAAAAAATTAAGTATGAGGAGTATAACGAAATTTATTTAACACAGTTTCCTTGATAAATATATTTCATATTTTTATCAAGTAAGTTGAAAAACCGATGAGCAATTGCTCTTTTTCCCCCAATTTTCACGATATCTTTATGAATTAAAAAATGAAAATTGTAAATTGATCATTTCCACCGTCTTGTAATGATTTTAATCTTAGTGCTAGTGATACGAAAGTCACTAAAATTGCTTAAATTTAGTTAGCCGAAATTTCAACAAATAAATATAAATTATGATTCTTCTCAAACTATAAAATGTATTCGTCAGAAAATTGTAAAGGCAAGTAGGTAAATATATATTCTTTTTCATGGAATGTATTGAGAATTATTAAATTTATTTTTAAACAGTATTTCAAAATATAAAATGATTTTTGGGGCTTATTACACAATATTTTACTTAAAACACTTTGTTGTTGTTGAAATATGGAATGACTTTCGAGACTTAATCAACAATATTTTATTTAAAACATTTTAATTCATTTTAATAAATTTTATTTAAATATTTTAATTGGGAAATTAATTATAATAAATTAGTCGTGAGGTTATGGATAAAAGAGTTCAAAAATTTTGTATCCAAACGGAAATTTAAACGTGAAAGCTTTTTCTTACCCCCCCCCTTTTGTATAGGTTAATAATATTTTAGTATTTAATTATTTTTTCTTTTCTCTTTGTTCGGATTGATGATTTACGTATGCAGTTTTTTCTGCGTATGGTTGATGATGTGCCCGCAGATTTTCCTTTTTACGTAATGGTTGATATAAATGTTGCACACCCACACTATTAAATTCATGAATATTATTTTTATTAATCTATGTGTATTTTTATCACCCTATCACATTCCCCTCATTTCTTATAATTCAATATATGATAACTAGTTTTATTTTAACCAAGAAAAAAATGTTAAAAATGAGTCCAAACAATGAAAACATCAAAAATCGGGATACTCACAAGACAAGTTCTGCAAATTAGATTATGTACTAATTTTTTGCTATCCATAAATTAATAAAAATAAATTAATACGAGAATAAAATTATTTTTAGAGCTTAAATTTCGTTTGAATCGAGGTGGAAAAAAAGTCACTAGGAAAATCCTTAACCGCGATCTGCTAAAAAGAGTTATTGGCCTTCGGCTATTCTCTCCATATTACATGCCATGATAAAATAAGACAAGAGAACCATAATATCAATTCCGCGATCAGATATCCATCAGATTAGAACTTCGAAAGAATCAAAATCTATACCTTTATTTGTATGACAGAGATCTTAGCCTTTAAGAAATAAATGGAAAATTAATAAACCGAATTGATTCAATAATTTTTCTATTATCTAAAGCAAAATATGAGATACATTTTCAAAATTAAACTTATATCATGAATCGATACCAAACAATGAAAAAGTCAATGATCAAAAACTCTTTTAAGTCATCCAGAAAACAGGTTTGGAAGGTTCGACTTTCTTTGTTTACGTATCCCATTTTTCTTTTGGTTCCCGATGTCCATCAATCATTAAAAATAATTTCATCCGGAACATAATCCAAGCCAGAGTTTCACGGCGAGGTGAAAAAGAATCTCTAGGTAAAGCGTCAACTGTGATCTGTCAAAAATGGCCATCGGCCATAAATTTCGATATCAGCAAATGTCCCATACCAAGACGAATGCGCGGACGATTGATCCTTGTTAAAAGTTTCATTTACTCTGTCCCACGGTTTAAATTTATTCCCTAAAAAACAATATCTTCGTTTCTTCGTGATTGAGAACAGTTTGGGACGAAGGGGAGAGGAGAAATATCGGGGAGAAAATTGAGTGGAAAAAAAGGGGGGGGGGGGGGGAGGTCGAAAAAAAAAAGAAAGAAAAGAAAACTTGTCGCAGAGGCTGGTCTAGCACACAATAGCTATCTTAATGCACTTACTTTACACGAGTGAATGCCTGGATATTGATTATCAATTTTTGTCTCTTTTCCAAAAGAACAAGTTGTTAGCTGTATGTGAAAAAGATGGACTTTTACCAATTTAAAAAAATCTGGTTAAATCTCTCGTTATTCTTTTCTTTCGGACGGTTTTCTATACTTCGAACTTTGGTAAAATAAATATAAGTATAAAAAAATTCATTTAGGTTGCCATAATTTTGCGTTGACCAGGGAACTAGAAAAACGAACGAGAATTTGCTAAAGGAAATGCAATGGGGACATTTGTTGCATATTTTTTTCATCTGTTTAGATTCAATAATTTTTTTATATCACATTTCACATAAGTAAATTAAAATCATGCAATCGTGACTTTATTTTTGTATATTTTTGAAACCGTTTTATAACGAGCAAAGGCTTATTATATTGAAATATAAATACATTTAAGTAAAGAGAACTTGCTTTGATAATTTCTCAAAGTGGAGGTTTCAGAGACAAGTTTCTTGCATTATTTAAAGGTTAGATCGGGACTATACTCGTAAAAATAACTTTATTTTGAAATCAATTAACGCCCCTGTTTGAAATAAATGAACTAAAATTAATTTCAAAAATTAGTATAGTCTCAAATTTTATAATACCCTAAATGTATTAAATACCCTTTATGTCACAATTACAAAATATAAATTGCATGATTATGCTGATTTGAATAAATTAAATATTTGATTATAATAATACTTTTTTCTTATCAGACTGGATAGATTAAAATAAGTAGGACACTGAGCTCCTATTTACGAGTAAATAACTATTTACAATATGATTTAAAAATAACTATTAATATTATTTATTATTTATATGAAAATTAAAATATGGATGAAACAAAATATTTTTAAAATGCTTAAATATTTTCTTTTAGTTAATTATTATGGAACAAAAACCAAATTTTGTAAAATTTCTTATTGATTATAAAATCTCGGCTGTCAAGGGGGTTTCAAAATCAAGACCCCATTCCATCCACTTCCGTTCGTTTGAAATTTGTTCAACTAATTTCCTATTGACATTATATAAAAAAATTCTGCTTTCAAAAAAGATTATCTACAGATGTTAATATCTGGTATTATATTAAATGGCATAAAAAAAGAAATTTATTTAAAAATGATTGACAATTATCTAATCTTAATACAATGTAAATAGCTATTGATTAAAGATAACAAAGCATATCTATATGTAAAAGGAATAAAAAGATAATTATTTTTACTTGAAATATTTACTAAAATTATATATTATTCAGAAGAAAAAAACAGGTGCAGAAAAATATTTACCCTTAAAAAGGGATCGAACGTGGAAAAAAATTTCAATGTCCTAAACAGTCAATAAAATTTCATTTTTTAAAAACTATAAACCATCCTTAATTCCTTCATTTTATTTATTGGTTTGGTTCATTTACAAAAATTCCTGTATTTATTTATTTATTATCATTCAGAAGAAAAAGAGGTAGAGAAAAATTTTTGCCTTTGATAAGGGATCGGATGTGGAAAAAAAATTTCAGTCTTGAAACAGTCAATGAAATTACATTTTTTTTTTGTACTATAAACCTTCCTAAATTCTTTCATTTCATTCATTTACGAAAATAAAAATGTAGTTATTTGAATTTCACCATTTTATGTTTTTGCATCAATTAATGAAAAGATAATTAAAAATTATGCTAAATTAGTAATAATTTAAAATCTGTCATAATTTTAGGTGTACAAATCTTTGAGATAAAGAATTTCAAAATGCACATAAACTTTAAAAAAAGTTAAACCAATAAGATAAGAAATGAAATTAACAAATTAAAATGAATTTATTTAATAGATACATAAAATAATAAAACAATTAAATATAATAAATGAGTAGGCCCCTAATGTGTTTGTATCTAATAAATCTGTAAACACATACGCATCATTGAGGCTTATAAATTTTAATGCTGACTGGTTTTTAACGCAACATATATTTACTGATTGTATGTATGTTGATAGTATGAAATATTCAAAAAACCTTTAAAACGAAGCATACTGTTATTTATACGCAACTTTATTAAAAGCCTCACTTATCCAGCTGTTTGGATTAATTTAAAGTAATGTTAATTATCTTCAAAGATATGATAGGAAAAATGGAGATTTCCATAAATACATTTTAATTCTATAAAGATTTTCATTCTATAAAGATAATTTGGCTGATTTCGGATGATCAGATGCTTGTAGTTTAAGGAAGAAAAAAAATTAATAATAAATCCTTACCTGTGTGTAGGCGAGTGTGTTGCTGAACGTGAGAGAGTTGTTTAAAGCGCCTGTCACAATAGGAGCATTTGTAGGGTTTTTCCCCCGTGTGGATCCTTATGTGTTGCGTTAACTGATGATTGGAGGAGAAAGATTTGAGACACTGCTGGCACTGGTGGGGTTTAACTTCTCCTCTGTGGATTTCCCTTGCATGGTGCTGCATAGCCGACTTGTGCAGGAAGATCTGGAACAAAAAAAAAGTAAACATTGTTGATCGTACGACGATAAGAAACGGTGTATGAAAGACAAATACTTTATAGGAGATTTTGTCTATTCAAATGAATATTTTATTTCAAAATCAAATGAGGGATATTTTAAGACAGACCTCGTAACTATGAAAGTCATTTGATGGTCAAGATGACATCTGAAGTGGTATTTCCCTAAATAAACTTCCTATAAAGTATTAGGGAGAGGAAACCAAACGGTTAGATGAAAAATTCTAAATTTCTTTTATTCCTCTTCTTATTGTATTTTTCTTCATTTTTAGAAGTTGGAAACTGCACATATTGGTTTAAATTAGCACTTAAAAGTTTAAATTTTAAAGTCCTTTTTAAAATAATATCTTTACCTATATATTGGTGCTATAATACATACATTTAGAACATACAACTCATGTTTTAAGCACTCTGAATACAATAGAAGCTGTAAAAAACAAAGAAATTATTCGTCATTTTTTAAAATGAAAAGTTTTAAAAACTTCCCACCGAAGTCACTTTTTTCCGAAAAAAAAATCCACTTCTAACGTAAGAGAATTTCACTTGTGGCTGAAAGCATCTTTTTTAAATTGAGGGGTGAGACAGAAAAACATAATTTCCTGAAACACAATAAGGAAAAAAAAATGTTCGAATTTAAGGAAGAAAACCCTTGTTTTACACCTCATTTCCCCTAAACAGATCAAAAGGCTCCAATTTATGAAGACCAACTTATTTTTGAGTCTGACGGAAAAAAACCCTCTTCCTCCAAGAGCTTTTTTCACTTCTTTGTGTCTTAGCTGGTAGCTTTTCTTCAGGTTGAATTAGATATGACCGATAACAAGGCCTTTGGGCGAGTCTGCAGCCCAGAGCTGTTTCAGATTAAGACAAAAGAAATGATGGAACGGCAAAAAATAATAATAATAACGTAAAGATGTTTGTATATATGTCTTGTTTAGGACTTTTTTCCTACTCTGCTTTTTTGTTCCATTCCTCCGTAGCTTAACTCTATTTTGTCCTGGGTATTGACAACAATGAAAATTACAACTCGTCAGCTTGCCGTGCAATAATGAGGTTCGCCGTCTTCCTTCTGAAAACATTTTTTTCTTTCTTTTCTTATATCTTACCTTAACTCTGATCAATTCCTCCCCCTCTACCCCTCCCTTCCCTGATCCCCATTTATCCTGCAAGGACAAACGAATGAAGTCTCGCTGATCTGTGGAATCTGATGCCCCTGTGTCTTCATCCCAAGAGATTGGACTAGTTACAAACTGTTCATGCTGTCGTACTTTTCACCTTTTCATTGGGATACCTATTACTTTTCTTTCCCCCTGCCTTCAGCCGTGGTGTTTCAACCGTTTCTGACAAATCTTGTTAGGGCCTAGCTTCTGTACTGGGGGCTGCAATTCAAAGACAGCAGACTCTGGACCAGGCTGGGTTAAGCTTTTGGGGGAGGGGGAATTTTTCGTGTAAAGGTAAAGCTGGCTTTGGCTTCATTTTTGCTCTCAACTAATTTGAAGCGGCTTAAGGAAGTGTCCTTCTTGCGCGGTGGAGATAGGTGAGGATTTTACTAGGGTGGTGGTTCTCTTAGAAGATTGTGGCACTGACAGCTTTCCTCGAGTTTTGCCAACCTTTCCTTTAGCTGGATCTTCTTTCTTTCGGAAGGGAGGATTAACTAATCTTCATCTTAGGGTTCGCAGGAGCGGAAGAAAATGACAAATTATTCGAGAATCGCTTAATAATCATTTGTGCTCCGTTGGCGATCGGGCATCGGGAGGATGGTTGGACAGCAGCCTAAACCGTGGGATTTCCATAAATATTAATCTATGAATGCTTTTGACAGGGAGCTTCCGATGGACGCTCAATTACTAGGATGCACAGAATCTACGAAATGAGACAAAATAGATTTTACAATTCGATATCTAATGGAGCAAAGCCTCTTATTTGTATGGAAGCTAATAAATGGTATGAAGGAAATGCGTTGACCGCTGCTGAGCTTATTTTTGCCGAAGAATGAAAGCAAAGATGTGTTCACAATATTTCAGTTTCACAATTAAAAGAAAACTATTGTTTCTATTTTTCTATTCCTATTTAACAACATAAATGGCAGAACCTTACAATTTGGATTTCATTGAAATTTATAGATTTTTATAAAAATAAGGCGACTAATTTTATTTTAAATTAATTATGGGCTGAGATGGAATTTCAGACATTTTAAGGAATTTAAAAAAAATGTCTGTTAATTTTCAGAGACATTTAAAATGGTTTAAACTTAGTTAAACTTGGTTAACTAAAACAGAGCCAATTAAAAATATCGACTGAATATGGATTCAAGAGACATTTTCAGTTATTATTTTATTAGAGAAAAATAAATAAAGAATTGGATTGTAAATTATGAAAATCCATACATTTTATTTCAGTAATATATGGAGTCTGTGATAGAAATACTAAATTAATTAAAATATTAAATTTGTTATAAAACACCTTAGGCCATTAATTTAAAAAGTACCGATATTAACTAAAAATTTTAATTCTTTTTATTTTAAGAAGTTTTTTATTTTTACTAATTTTATTATTTTAATTAATTTTTAAAGCATAAGATTATTATAAATATGTTCACTTTATGGCTAAAAAATGAAATCCATTTAACTAGTTGCTTCTGAAAGTTACGATTAACTTAATTTGCAATCATACTACCTTTACTGGTATATTTTAAACCGAAAGTTCACGCATAATAACAAGAACAAAGCACCTTCAAATGATTAAAAGGTATTCGGTTAGGATTTGTGACAATAATTTGATAAAAAGGAAGGACTAAAAATATTGAAAATATCCTTTCATATAAGCTTTCCTCAGAAATTTTAATATTAATCGTAATTTCAGTAAAACATTTAAGTTACTAATTTATTGCATTATTTTCTCCAAATGAAATTAAAGTTTATATAAGCTTTCGGTGAAAATTGAGCAAAATGATGATTTATCATATAATAAAAACATCATCCAAGTTTTCTTGATAGAATTATCCTTTAATATTAATTCAGATAAATAATATAACATTGAAAAGTCATATATTTAAAAACAAAATAAAGCTGTTTATTTATATAGCAATGAAATTCATTACATTCATTCTCGTTTTCTGTATGCTATTTATTTTTTTAAAATTCAAATTTACATATGAAATATAATTTACGAAATTAATTTTGAACCTTTTCAAAATTCTAAAGGTTACAGAAAATAAAATGAGACCAAAATTGTATTCACATTAGATTCATAAAGCCGTAGAAATGTACTTAGGCTCCAAATGATTGTTTATAAGTGAATGATATAGTTAAAGTTCCACCGAAAAATGTAAAAATAATTAGGAGTCTATTAATATTTATTTTCTTAGGATGTATATTAGGCAAAATAATCCAATTGATTAAAAGCATATTTCATAAGAATAAATAACCTTAAAAATTCCTCTTTAGAAAAAAATAAGGGGAAGGAAATACTAATTCATTGGAGTGAATGTTTTCCTCTGTCCTTAATGTCAAATTTATCATATGAAATCTATTGAAAAACAGCATACTGAAACAATTTGTTGAAGCAACTGACAATTGCGTCGTGGAGTTTGAGCAGATAAAAAGCAGCAGTAACATTTTTTTTAAATCGGTTCAATAGAAGAGTCCGAAGAAAGAAAGATCTCTCCATAGGATCATTTCAGAAGAAAATAGAGCAATAACCATTTTGCGAGTAGAATCAGTTAGTCTACTAATTCTCAACGGCTCTGGGTCTCGAAAAGGGAGCTTATCTACGAGAGAAACGACTTTTTCACCCGAAATCTTTCGAAGCTTTGAACTCTGATTAAACCTTGTCTGTCATAGTAAGCTACCTTGACATTCCAGATAAAGAGAAGAGAGTCCGATTTGGCCAGAGCAGCTCAATAGAAAAAGACAAAAAAAAAAAATCCCCGAGAAAGAAGAAAATAAGAAGAATTTGGGTTTAAAAAATTTACTTGGGGATTTTTTTATTGAGAGGGAAGCTAAGTGATCGTAAAATCATTGGAGGTTTTTATATTGGCAAGAATTGTTTCGGATATTTTGTTTATTATTATTCTGTGTTTCAACTTACACTTTTTTTTCTGCATGGCATCGGAATTACTAAGGTTTTCAAAAAGTTTTTCACATAATACAACAAATTCTTTTTCGTAAGTATTTCCCTTCCCCACTTTTTTAATTTCAAACTATTTCTTCCTTTTTATAAATATATATATTTCTTTAAACTCTTTGAAGTGATGTGAAATTGAATGAGACATTTGTATTTTTTAGACATTAATTTAATCTTAATATGCAGCATTAGAGTTTCTTTTTAATGCACATTAAAGAAAATTTGGGTGCCGAATGACTATATCAAATGTTTAATATAAAGTTAATTACCTATTAAAATGTCAAATATTTTTTAACGAGTACAAACTAGTATTTGAATCTTCAAATTGATTTACAGTTATATTCAAACCAATTATATAATTAAAATATTCTTAAAAAGTAACTTATAATTATATATTGCTTCAGAATTATTATCTAATTTCATAACACACATCAGTCAATGTAACACACTTCATATAATCAGAATTAAAATTTTAACTATTCAAAAATTTCTTAACCCAAACTCAGTAATTTCAGTTTGTTTAGTTTATCGATATCCTTGCATTATTCAAATTCATTAGCCTCAAATTTATCTTCACGCTTCGAGCAACATATAAATTAAACCTGAAATATTCCAAAATAAATTGGTGGGGGAGGCGTTGCCTATAAATTGCAATTAGCTTCATGGCAACTATGTTTGAATTTGTTTCGAAGCATTGCGTATAAGAGATCTCTTGGTTTTATTAAAAACATTGTTGATTAATAAGATGGATGATAATTTTTATTGATCGATTTGAGTTTTTAAATAAATGTAATGTTATCTTATATTTATCAGTAGAAAATCGCGCAATGAATTTTAAAAATTACTATTTGCGAAAATAATCCCCAATTGCACAGATAGTAAGTAAAATAATTTTGATTCCATCTATTCTTGGAGATAGATTTATTTCGTTTCTATGACACCCTGAGTCCAAGAAGTCTTCTTTATATATTACCTCTCCAATTGACCGTTATTCCCCTTATACACTGAACATAATAGCTCAAGTACACTTCACAGAATGACCTAAGGATTCTCTTTATGGCTGTAGCAAAAATGTCCGATAAACAGACTTTTAGCAGAATTCTGACTCAACAGAAATAGTTCGGTCCATTTGTACGGGGATCAACAAACATATGTTGAACTAATCAATTATCGGCCATGATAAAATGATTAACTGTAAATAATACTAAGAAACTGAACTTAATATCTGATTAATGTCTGCAATAATGCCTATATATTACTTATTCGTTTCAATTAAAACACCTATTAATTTCCTTTAAAATATAAAAAATGTTTAGAATATAAGTTTTGTATACAGTAGAAATAGTTAACCTCATTGATTGCAGTAATTTACGCATTAACGAAATTTTAAAAGACTTCATAATTTTTAATTGAGCTTTATTCAATTTCATATCAACTACACAAAAAATATTTTTTCTCTAGTATTTCTAAAATTTGAAACGTTGTCATTCACTTCGCAAAAGTCCCCTTTATGTGTTTTTAAGAAATGAGTTTAAAATTGAAATTTCGGCAATAAAAATGTTAAATAAGAAATTTTGCAGTAAAGTTTAAAACGTGATAGAAATACTTTTGTTGCTACTTTTTAATCCAAGAGATTAATATTTGATTGGGGGAAAATACATTATTATTTTACAGCCATCTACCTAGAAAATAATGGATTTCTTTCCATTTTTTTCCATTTTTTTCTTTCCGTATGGAATTTTTGAAAATAATTGAAAAAGAAATCCCTTATTTTCTCGGTAGATGGCTGCAAAATAACGATGGATATCTTTTTACCCAACCTAATATAATGCGTGCTAATTTACCAAGTAGAAGTTCTCAACTATATTTCCTTATAAATAGTGTAAAACCTGCTTTCCAGCAATAAAAACAAATAGGCCCATTAAAATTATTTTACTGAACATGTTTGCTTGTTAACCCTTAATTGGCATTTTACTTGAAACTAAAATTATGTATCTTCATAAATTACCATACATTAGTGAAAAGATACATAAATTATATGGGATCAAATTCGTTGAAAATTTCATGTTGATTAAATGTTTAAGGATTTGCAATAAAGAAATAGAATGTTACAAAGGAATAATCAAATTATCTATGACGTAACAAAGAAGATACTGATATATGAAAAAACTATCTTTATATTAAAAATACATTTACAATTTTTTAAAATTAATATTAGTCAGCAGTAAAATCATTTTCAATCAATGCTATTTTCGCTGTAATGCATAGCTACTTCGGCTAAAAAATGGATGTAAAGTTAGCATTTCCGCAATGAAAAGTTTCTAGCCCAACAAGTCGTTTTACAGAAACTATAAACCGGGAAATTCTTTTTCTTGTGTTTTTTTATGACTTGAGCAAATTAAAAAAAAATCCATAAAAATAACTGAAATCATTTAGGTTTTAAATTTTCAGAAACCATATACATTTATTTTGTCCTAATACAACAAAAATTCAAATGATGATGAATATTATGACAACTATATAAAACGAGCATTTCGATAATTTAATATTTAAAAAGTAATTAATTGATATTATAACATGAAGCAAAGTATTTACCAATTGAGGTTTAATATTAAAAGTTTGTATTTGCGTCCATTTTTGAATCATTATTTTTTAATTTGAAACTGCTGATCAAGAAAGAAAATTCAACCAAATATAGTGTAAAATGAGGGTTTCGAAAGAAAAAAAAAGGAAATAAAATAAATGTTTTAAATTATTAGCTTATTTGATAAATTTTAAACTATACATTTTCTGAATTCTGTTTCAAGATTCATAGCACAAACCATGTATTAACATTGTATAGAATAACTATATTTTTTAGTGTAAGTAACTAATGAGATTTTACGTGCTAAGAACACTGTTGCAAATTAGTTTTTATTCCAAACAGCACCTTTTATTTATATATCTCGAGATAAAAGAATAAAAAGAAAATATAACTCTGATGGAAGATAGTCAAGATTCAAACATGATTGACTTGTTCTATGAATGGTATCAATATGGTTTTATTATAATCCTGCAAACAATTTTAGGAAAAACTAATCCTTAAAGGGTTTTTTTTTACATAAAGAATAAATTTTATCAGTTCAGCTGTAGGAAAAGATGCATTACTCAATAATTTATTTTACTTATTTTATATAACTTATTTAATGACTTATCTGTAAGAGGTCATGAAAATCATATACATTCAAAAAACAATATTGAAACAATTGGAAACAGTATGGAAAGAGATCATACAAACGAATTTTCTGTGGGGAGAGAGAAGGAGAAGATACTGAAGGAGGCTATGAAATTGAAATAGTGTCAACGGACACAATTGTTCAAGGCTGTATCAAAGATCAAGGAGCTTTGTAAATGTCAGTTTGCAACTAAATCACATATTTTAATCTCAGTTGCAATTATGATTTAGTTTCTGAACCTGTTAAATGTAGAAGTTTGGTTGAAACGATGTGTGAGACAGGGATTGTTCTGGGTTCTGTTGAATAATCCAAGTGTGAGACAGGGATTATTCTTGATTTAATCGATCCAATTAATCAATTAGATAGATCAAAAAATATATTGTTATTTTTATACATATCGGCAAAATCTTTTTTTAAACTTATCATTGTAAAATCAGGCTGGGAGAGCATTGTAAAACGATCTTATGGTTTTGTTTAGATCTGGACCGTCCTCGGACCTAATTTTTGCCGCTGATCAATAGCAAAATGTCACCCAGATCGTTATGGGGATGCGATCAGTAATTAAAAAGGGCGGGATATAATTTCGAGATCTTACCACACGGGAGATATCGCATTAATAGGGGAGGAAAAATATCTAAGGTATAGGTGTTTTGGGCCATAGTGAGAGGACTTGCATATCAATAAATTAATATTAATGGCTCGGCTGGGCTGATGAAGGAGTAAAAGAGCGAATGAAGAACGAGAGATTAAAAAAAAGACTTACAGAAGCGAAAGAAGAAAAAAGAAAAGAGCGCGCGAGTGAGAGAGGGAAAACTATCGCTAATTTAATTAGTCCCGTTTATAGGATGAGGCTGGTCGTCCGTAAATGTGCATTCTTGCAGGAAATGTTTTCCCCTTCACTAAAAACGAAACAAGTTAGTGAAAAACGCAACCGAGCTTTAAATGTGTTTAATTAGTGTTCGCGGCAATCTCAGCCCATTACTAGAGACCCCCCTCCTTTTCTTCTTACTCTTCAAATTCAGCCGTTTTTTTGTCCATCCCTTATCAGGAATCACAGAACCTGAAAGGCGGAGAAAACTTTAAGAGAAGAGATGAATGAAGTACGATGATGCACAGCATACCCCTCCCCCCTAACTCTCCATCTACTTTCAAGCATCCACGTTCGTAAGAGGATGTTGGAAAAGGGGAGGGGGGTGGAGTGAAGCAAAATTCGTCAGAGAGGAAAACTTTTCCTGTGTACTCGTGGGTAAGAAGAGTTCTGGAGCTGGCGAAAGAAGGTGAGTGGGAAAGAAGTGGGCTGTTGGAAAAGCATGGCGGATGAGATGCGCCGCTGTTGCCATAGTGATGGGGAACGCGCCCCCGCAGCGCCATCTGTCAGTTCCTGTTCAAAATTACACTATACTGAAAAACTGACCGATTAAACCAAATTTTGCATATTCAATTTATTTGATCTTGGCAACCGAAGTTCATGCAGTGATTATTAGCCTGTTGAGCGCAGTCCGAGGGGAAAGGCAAACAGCACGGTCGAAGAGTTAAAAAGATAAAAACTACAAAAAAATAGTTATTTTAATTAAAATAAGTAAATTCGCATTCTTCATGCTGCCCAAGTATTCTTGGACATATTATAAAATCATGAATATTAAATTAGGAATAGGAATTATGCGGATGGGGAATAATAATCCGACAGATGGCACTATGTTTAGCCTAATGATGGTTTAATGAGAAAATTTCATTTATTAGTCACGTCATGCGATTTTCAAAATTTCTTTAAGTTTTTTCCAAGTAGAATTATAGAAAGGTTTTGCGCATCTAATATCGTGCTATAATTTGCAGGATTAAATCAGCATATCAAAGTTTTTATTCAAACTGTAAATATGTCAAGCGCTTGCAAATACATAGCTTGAAATTGAGTATCACTTGGATAAATTATACGCACTTAAAGGATCTTACATTGAAATTTATTCATTTTAATAGTTATAGCCTAAATAATTAATACGTTTTGCTTCTGTGTCTTTATTTACATGATTTTGTGTTTTGTCTAAAAGTTATTAAACACCCTGTATTTACAAAAAAGGTATTAATGAACAACACAATATATAATTTCATATCACTAATTTAAAATCGTAAAATTAGTTATAATGGGGTGTCAAATTTTAACAAAATATTAGAATAAGAACGATGCAATTTACAATATTGAAAATGAGATTGCAAGCACTACAATATTGGAATATACCAGGTAATTCTATTTTCTGCAATAGGATTTCTACAAAGAGCTTGATCTAGTTGAGCTCTGAATAATGTAAAAACAATTACAAGGGGAATAAAATAATGTATCGTAAAATTTCCTTTCAAATTACCATTTAACTAAATTGCTCGTGTGAATCTTTGTCTTTTTTTAACGTATAAGCTAAGATAAAGTTACTTACAAAAATTATAAGAAAATCCAAAAGTTACTTGTAATCTACAAATATCACTGTACGGACACGTAATTAAATCTAAATCAATAGTAAAAACTAGTAGAAAAGGAATAGTAAAAACTCTAGATTTTTGATAACGATTAATTAATTTTTTTTCACATTCGAACTTTATCAATAAAGGAGTCATTATTCTTCCAACCTTGAAGCAGTGAAAAATCAGCTAAATCGAAATTACTGATTCGCTAGAAATTTCATCGTTTGATTAACATCTGAGTTGGAAGATACATGAACATTAAAAAAGTCAGATCTTAATTTTGAGTCATCTTTGGATGAAAAGGACAACATCTCATCTGGCATTCTAATCACCAAACTCCCATGCTACTGTGTAGTGTAGTGGCGTAGGGAGAGTAATTGACATCAAAAACAAAATAGGATGCCTATCCTGAATTTCAACAAGTATACAAGTAAAAATGGTGAAAATGTTTGTCCTGGCATGACATTAAATTTTCGACACTTCAGGATATTTTACTTTAAAAAAATTACATAAATGTTTTGCGTCCCTGTCGTACCATAAGATTGAATACCGGGGCGTCTATATTTACCATGCCACACGATTTCTGCACTAATGGATTAATGTAAAAATGCTATCCCTTGATTAAATTTTACATCGATTAAACCTACGTTCAATCAGTCTTTATTGAATTAAATCTTTAATCTTCTACACTTTTCAAAGTCAAAACTCAAATAAAATGTGACCTCATCTCTCAGTACTTTTGAATTTATTTGTAAAAAGGTTATCAATTATATATTTAAATTTTATCTATCTTTCTGGATAAATAATAAGTTGTTGTTCAAAAGAAAAAAAATAACAAGAACAAAAAGAAAAATCATTCATGTGAAATTCTCTTTTTCCAAAAGGAATATATGTTATTGATAGCTTTTAATAAAATTAAAACGAAGTTTTTGTGATATAATTGTATTTAAATTATACAACCATGCACGAGAATGGAAAGAGATGCTTAAAAATTCTTTGTCTTCTTTGCCTAATTATTTAATTATTGAAAAAAATTTATATCAATGTTACTCAAAACTCGTTGAATATGGTAAAATATAACTACTGAAAAATATATATTCCATGGTAAAAATATTTCATCATTAAAAGTCAACGAATCTTTAGTGGAGTGATTATAACCAAAGATAAAACATCTCAAAATTTTAATGTTCATTTATATTTGTAAATTATATTATTACATTATAATTAAATTTTAATATACTATGTATTATAGCAAATATTATTATTGGCGAGGAAGGTTGGGAGATAAGAGAAAGATCAAGTTGCAGTGACGCTATTAATCTAATTTCTTGGAAGTATCTACTGATATACTCAACAATATAAATCTACTATTTTGATATCAAAATGAGTTATAATTAGAATATAGTCAATGTGGATATTGTCACAGGCAACAGTTAACCTCTCATTCCTAAAATCACTCTAGTTTAAAAATCTCAGAATATTGGAAAGCTCGTGTTCCTCTTTCAGAGACAAGAAATATTCCTTATCCTTTCAAAAACAGCCCATGCTCTTAAGGAATTGACGTACAAAAGATAGCTCTTAAGCAAACGTACGCTTGGACATCCTTTGCAAATTCTCAGAAAACCTTTCTATCCTTTTAACCGATGGGAGAGCGTCTCTAATAGACAAAGCACACACAACGAATATTCAATTAACCAAACTTAAGGAAGGGTAGAGGAAATGTTGCTATGAACCTAAGCATCTCGAACGCCAACTGTAGTTTCATTGAATGCGTGTTGGTGCTAAAGAATTATGAAGGAGTGATGGTTTTGCTAAAGTTTATCTAATATAAACAAAGCCTGACTAATGCAGGGGCATACGGGGCAGTTGCCCCTGGTCCACACATCAGTAGGGCCTCCCGAATAGTAAAGACAGTTTATTTTACATTTCCTTCTTTAATTATTTGTTTTTTCGGTTCTTCATTAATGAAGTAGTGAAGCAGAGGGGGGAGGCAAAGAAATTTTTGCCCCTGACCCCAATTAGGAAAAGTCAGATCCTGAATATAAGTTTTTGATTAATAAATATTAAGTAAAAAATTATGAGGGACGTCATTTTATATTCCTTTTGAAGTAGCATTTAGACCTTTTGTATGAATATTACTTCTTCCATCGATAATGCGATGCAACATGGTGCTAAGTAGTGTAATGTAGCATACAAAATTGGTGTCGGTGTAGCATGTGCCACAGTCCTGGTGTATAGTTTGAAAAGTCCTGTTTTACATAATTTTCCACAATTGTTTGACGCTATTCGATTTAGAAAAGACAATACAATAATGAAGTATAACTTTTCACTTCAGTTTGAAAATAAAATGATATATTGAATGTGTTGATGATAACCGTAAATGGGAAGTAGGAGTTTCTGTTTCTTTTCTTTTTGGCAATACAATCAATAGAAATATTGTTGCAAACTAGGGATCAAAAGGCAAGAATAAGAATAATAGCGACAGAATTTCTGGAAAGATCGAGAACTCGAATTTCTGTGTCACTTTCTGGTGTCTGACTCTCCTCAAAAAGAATGGCAATTTCACTGTAGTCCAAAGATTTGAGAACTATGCAGTCATTCTTATCATCATAATGACAGTTGAAAGTGACCGTGTCTTTACTATTCCACGTTGCATAGCTTTAAACATGGAATATTAATACTGAAAATTAAAACAAATGAAGAATATTGAAGTCGTTTAAAGTAATATAGAGCTTTAAGCATTTGACAACGTGCATTTAAATGACAATGCTGTCAACTAACTGTGTCTAAATCATTCTATTCAGCAAGATAGGCTATGGATTACCAAATTCTCTGAGTGCAACGCATATGAAGTGTATAATGTGAGCATGAATTGAGGCCGTTATAATTTTATGCATATAAAGGCATCCATATGCCCAAAACAATCAAAAATTTATAACTCAATATTAAAGAATATAAAATCAATATCACTAATTTCTTATTCAATTCTAATTTGTTTTTCATGATTAGAAAATAATAAAATTTAACAAAAAATTTACTCTTAATTATTCTGTACAATTTTGTACTTGCTCACATACCAGCATTTTTGTTTCAACAGCACTTCTCTCAGAGAACTGATTCAAAAGACTGCTTTCCCCCCACCATTGTTTATTAGATCGATAAGGATATTATTAAGTTAAGGATTTGTATAATAACGGATTAATACATCAAATTAAGCCTCTCCTTCTTTATTAAAATGATTCTTTATTCAGAAGAAAAATTTTTCACTGATCAGACCACACACTCTTCGCGTAGAAACAATACCTCTGGGTGGTCCATTCATATACATGTATAATAATCTTAGCCCCAATTGCGTTGGATCTGAATTAATGAACAGATGCCTTTTCAATGCTGATTGTTCAAGCTTCTAAAAGCAGGAACTCTCTATTTGAAGTTTTGTATTACACTCTTTTTAGTATTAGTAAACATATATCATTAACTATCTAATTTTAGTCACTACGCAAAATGGTAGTAAAGTTATTTGACTAGAAAGTAATTAATGAGGAAAGTTTAGAAGGAATAATAACGCATAAAAATAAAATATAAACTTATTTCAACTAATATATTACTAGGCGAAGGTTCGATGAAAATTCAAATGAAATAAATATTTAATGATGCAAATATTTCAGACTGTAAAAGTTCAAATGAATTGTAAATGGATGAAAATTCAAATGAAATGAATTGATAACGATGTGAATATTGTATACAATGAATGTCCAAATAGATTATTAGTTTGATGATTGAACCCTTGATAGCGCGAGAGCTATTAGCAAATTAAATTTTAATTATTTAACAATACATATTCATTAGAAAATTAAATTTTTAAATTCAACAATGTAGATTGAGAAGCATATTAAAAATTTCAGTTATTTAACAATATATATTGGTGAAGTGTTTCTAAATGCCTGCCAAATATTTAGAAGAAACTTAAATATATATATTGTTTTAAGATTCTATAATTGAATACAAAGAGTTTGTTTTTTCAGGAAATAAATATTGTTTTAAATCTGTTTTTTTTAGAAAATTAAATTTGGAATTACCCTTAATATATCAAGACTTGATTGTATATTTCGATAACATTAAATGGTTATATTTAATTAGAAATAATTTTTTAATCATTTAGAGTTTTATTTATTTTTGAATACTAAAATAAGTTAATGAGTGTTACCGTTATGTCATCTACTCTTTAACTCAAAGTTTTTATTTTTCTTTCAGCTCAAACAATTATAATCGAAATATATCCCTTCCCTGTTCTTTTTAAAGGTGTGTAAAGAACAAAAGAGGTCAGTTTTTTTATTTTAATTTTTTATATTTGTGTTTATAATTATTTTACCATATTATTTACACTTTTAAAATATGCGAATTGTCATACAAAATCTTATATTTCGCTTTTAAATAGCTCGGTAAATGATTTTTTTACTTGTGAAACAATAATTCTTATAATATAAAATTTTTGAAACGTTTAATTAAAATTATTATCACGTTTAAAGATAACTGAAAAATATGAGTTGCCTTTAAACAGTTTTTTATAAATGAATGATATAACTGGTTTTACAAGATAATTAAATATCCTTTAAAAGACTGCTATAAAGAGGATAATATTAAATTTATAAGTTCATATTTTTTAAAATCAGATAATGACCAAACTAACATTTGTGTACGTTCCGAATACAAACGTTTTATAGCAGGTAATTTGCAGTTGTTACATATCCTGTTGAATGCTCATTTATTGAGTATATTTTAGCATGCCAAGATATAATCCATTATCTAAAATAATATTTCCACTCGTGAGTTAAAGAATTAAGGCTAGGTATTGCTGAGGAATTTAGAGAAAAAAGATAACGGTTTCTATTCTGACTGCGTTCTCAATTCGCATAATTAAAAAACTAATATATCGATGTGCAATTTAACAGAAAATCCTTCCATGGGGTCGGGTTGATTGCTAGAAATTTTCCTTCAATAGAAACACAAATTTGGGATAGTTTTTTAAGAACTTACATTTGTTTGTAAAAGTTAAATAAAATAAAACTTCTAACATATATGATACCCAAGTGCTCCCTTTTTAGTCACTTTGACCACAAAAAGTTTCCACAGAGTAATTTATCTCTGGCTTTAATGATTCACCGACTCAAGGATTTGACTCAAGGAATTGTTTCTTATTTACACTAGAACAAATGGCATTACTCAACAATACTAATAATTTATATTGTACTGTTATAAGTTGTGTATAAATAGTAATTCGTTTTGTTAAAAAATATAAAAATTATTATCAAGTGTCTCTATACTAAGAGCGATTTAAAAAAAATTGCTAGCCATTGGAGGCTAATAGTGTAATATCTTACATACTCCTTTTTTATATTTCAAAGAAGGTTAACACTTATATTAGAGTACAGAAATTCAAGGATAATATAAAATAAAAACACCAGATTATATCAAAAGATTATATTAAAAACATGTACCATTACATCAAAAACATTGAACAACTTGAGGCGTACTGAGTAAGAAACCAATATGGTTCCTATAAAATATCAACGACAATTTTATTTATATCCTTTGCATTATAATACTTCAGAAATAGATAATACAATCGAAATTTTCCTGAAGAAATCACGGCATTCATACTCTTTAACTAGTTACAATTTCGAAAAATGGAATCGATTTATCAAAAATAAGGATATGAAAGTTATGTTTTGGCGACATAATTTCAGATTTGGCGGTGAGATGAATTGAGTGATTCGGCAGTCTCTTTCTTTGGCTTGCTTTCTACACACAGAATGGATGCGAGACGCAGAGACTACAGGAAAAAATCTCAGGAGGCACACGACCCTGGTCCAGGTAAACATTGAGGATCTTTTTTTCCCGCTGCCAAGTCTCTCCGCGTCTTCTGTTCCCCTGGGTATGAAACATCAAAGGAGTTGCCAAAAAGACAAGGATGCGAAGAAAAAAATATCATCTCGATATTGGCGCAGCTGGCGCTGAAAAAAATATTACGAAAACAAAAAAATATATATAAAAAAAGGAGGGAAGAGAATAAATAAAAGTAAAAGAGAAAACGTAGTGCCGAAGACGACGACTTCAGGAATAATATGAAAGTCAGATGGGAAAGCAAAAATAAACAGAAACAACAAGACCGAGACATTGGGCAGAAGGGAAAAAAATTGGCGATCTCTGGATTTTGAAAGTACCTCCGTCGGAACGTTTGCTCCGATCCCATATGACGTAATGTTACACAGATCTAAAAGTCGCTTTCAGCAGGGAGAGTACCCAGACTATCTGAAGTCACAAAAGCACCAAGAAAAGATTAAACATCTGTTCGTACACGAAGGTATACAGAATTCCAGTGAAATCTGACTTGCGAAATAGGCTTATACAAAACTGAGCGATAAAGAAAGGAACAAAGGGAACTAAAAATCATTAATTAAACAGCAAAAAATACATTCGATATTTAAAAATCAAATAAAATGTAATGGATTGTAAAATTTTGATGAAGGTATTAAGAATATCTAATTCATTAAAAGACCTCAGAACTTCGTGGCAGGATTCTTTCAACAATATTTTCAATCAAATCATAAAAGACGCGACTTTCTTTCCCTATGATATTTAATTTTTTTGGAAAGTCGCATCTAAATATTAATTATACATTGAAAAATAAATCCGATATCTTAAAATCTAATAAATGATGATGCATTGCAAAATATTGAAAATAGCATATTTAATATATGATAGTGGACTAAAATCATATGATGACAGCTTAAGGCCACAACGGTACATTTAATTCGTTTCAAATACATGCAAGCAAAATGGCATTTTGAGAAATTATAGTTTGTAAAAGTGTTTAAAAATAATAAAAATAAATAGTTATCAATAAAAGAAAAAAAATCGTTAATTGAAAATGGAATGAAAGGTAATGGGGTAAGTAATGAATGAGAAAAAGGTACTATGTGGATAAAATATTATACGTTACACAAAATCATCTAATAAAACTAAAAGAAAAAAATTCTATTTTTATGCTTAATGAGAGTAAATTAATTTCTTAAATTTTTAAAATCTAAAGGGCCTTTATAACAACATTTTAACAAACTAATATTATTAAAACATTCATTTAAAGCTAAATAACTTGTCTCTAATAATGGAGGAAATTCTGATCAAATATATAAGGAGACACGCGGGTAAAAACATAAAATTGTACGATAAGGAATAAATCAGCTCTTTGAATATTTTTTTAAATACATTAATGATGTACAAATTTGAGAAATACGGTAAAATATAATGTGGCAAGTGAATGAAATGATTAAATTATTGATATACACAAGAAAGGCCACATACGTCAACAATATGGTATACAATTACAGTCAAATATATTTCGAATAAAATTATTTTCTATGTGCATAGTTGAGAAATAATTTCTCATACAAAAAAGGCTGTAACATAGAAAATACATCTAAATTTCTGAAATTTTATTGAGACATTTGAACTAAGTGAATAGAAATCGATTACCTGGTGTGAAAAATAATTATCGCATTGAAATATAAACAATTAAAACAATTTTTCAGCGGGTAATATTATTTAGAATAGATAATATCATTTTTAAAAAAATTCGAAAAAAATTAAATATTTATCTGATAATTACGAACAATAACACCAGAACACAAATATCATACAAATGAAATAATTGCAAAAAAATAAGATAAAAATAGAGCTTAAATGAATTTAAAAAGCCATTTTTTCTAAAAGGAAATGAATGGATACTGACAACGGAGATTAAATATTCAAAAAATTAAAATTGGAGACTAAATAATCACGATCTGTTTTCATACACCGGTTTTATTCACTATTGCAGGGGGCTACAAAAGATGACTGGTAAAAATTTTAAAAGATAACTATTTTTTGCGGATTTAAATGAGAAGTTTCTACAAAAAATGATAGGTTTTTTTTTTTTGGAAAAGCTGTATTAATCTTCGTCACATGATTACCAAGATCGCAGCATATGTATTTTTTAAGGAAGGCATCAAAACCTTGTTTATAAGTCCTCACTGCCAAAAACAATCACTTATTACATTAGCACTTTATTAATCATTATTGATAGAGTAAAATGTCAAAATCCTTTAAACAAACTTGACTACAGTTTAGAATTTTTACGTGTTACAAAAAATTTCATACAACAAACATCGGTAATTCAAAAATAAGTCAAGTTTTTCTTAATTTTCCTGTATTACTAATTATGTTACGTGTAAAAACTATAAAAACATAATTCTTTAGTATCCGGTCATTCATTTATGGTAATCCTGTAATCAATGTGTTTGAAAGTAAAATGATGAATTAAAAAAACTGATAACAAATTAAAGACTTAGAAATATATAAAATGAATTTTATGGCATGGATATTTCCTACGCCCAGATTATTAGGAAAAAATAATACATATATTATTTTATCCCCTTCATAAAATTCATAAAAAATGAAAATAGTAAACTTTCCCTAATTTTCAATTTATACAGATATATCCTAAATTACATTACTGAATTACTATATTCTTATTGTGTTTGCTTAGTGGAAAACCATTTTCTTTGCCAATTTTTAAAGTTAATATATTACATCTAGATTTTCAGCCCGAATCAATTCAGTTTTAAAACGTATTCCTCTAATTCTGACTCATCAACTGAAGCAATATAATCTCTCAAAAATATAATGCTTAAAAGATAATAACTGTTAAAGAAAAAATGTTATTTTATCGCATTATTTCCGTCCTCCAACAGATAGGAAACTAAATGGGAACGCAAAATATTATTCTGTAGGGGGAGGGTGTATTTTCTATTGTAGCATCACAAAAGAAATATTCGACACTCATTCATTCCTTTCAGAGTTTTCATAGGAAATTCTGTATGTTTAAACCTCGTGGGAAATGACAGAATTTATTTTTTTTAAAAAATTCAGATAAATAATTCTTAATGACTAAAAAGAAAATTTAATTTGAACGTAAATATTTTTTTCGGAAAAAAATTAAAAGTCGATGAAAAACACATGTACTTTTTTTTACTGCAAAAAAAAGCAAAATATTTTTATTGACTCTCATTTTTAAAAAAAGCCCAAGTCAAATAATGAGCAATTGCTACATAAACTGCGCTTAATAAAAAGACTATTTGATAAACAAAAGAAGGAAACAAAGAAGGTTTTTTTTCTTGTATCTGTACTCCTATTCATATATACGAAAGCCTGATAATCCAGTTACTTCATTGGCATGTGCATTTCCATTATTTTATAAAATATGAGTTTTATTTCATTGGCTGTATTGTTATGCTAGATTACATTGTTGCATATAAGAAGTTGGAAGGGGTGTTAAAATAACATAAAAGCAGAGAAATTAGGTACGTAGTGCAAATACATAGTTATGTTATTGAATTCAATCTATTATAATACTTCATATGATGGTCAAAAATTAAATAACTCGCTATAGCAAATATATATTTTTAGTTTTAATGCGTGATATTTATATTTTCATCCGTTCCTAATGTTTTATCACATTAAAAATTCTTCAAACGTAAGATAATATTTTTTATAAATTAAATATTAAATCAGATTTAAATATATAAATGAGTTTCATGGAAAAAAAAACTTTATAAAGTATTTCACTGAATTTTTTTTTCTTTTTTTTAGAATATTCCAATGGTGTTTTCTTTCTAAGAGTTTTTTTTAAACACTAGTGTTTCATTTTGATTAAACAAGAATTAACACGAGAAAATAAAAGATCTAAATTAATTACAAGACACATCATTTACTTTCCTTTTAGGCAAATTTTTTTTAACTCCAAAAAAATGGAATTTTTTATTAAAAAAATGTACATAAAAAAATGATCATCTTGAAATATTTGTACAACTTTCTTGAAAATATATAAAATAATACGAAATTTACCTGAATAAAAACATTTTTCTGTGTAAAGAGCGTTTTCATTTTTATTGAGAGCAGAAAAGAGCAAAAATCTCAGCATTAGTAATAAATAATTCCAATAGATGGCGCCTATTGTACAACATTTTGATTTTTCTGAAAACTTGGGAGTTTTTCGCCAGCTCCTAAATTTCTGCTACTGAAAACGGGAGAAGCCGGCAATAAATCTCTGAACTGACAGCTTATACATACTAAAAAATTACGAGTCAGCAAAAATAAAAGTTAAGCATGCTAGTCAAATCTTTGTTTTTACAGTTCTTAAAGTCTGTAACAGAAAATGAATTCGATATTTTGATATCAAATCTTTCTGAATCGGCAAATTTGAAAATAATGTGGGTAATTTCGGAGTTTCCAAATAATTTTTTTTTCAAAAATAAGTAATGTGTCATCATTTTTCTGGCATCTAAAAAAATCTACATTTGTTACTTATTCTGAAAAATGATCAGAACCATACCAAATTAGTTTAAATAAAAAAATGTGTTATTTATGTTAAATACTCTTTTTTTTTTAACATTTTTTTACTAATTATTTTAATTTGTTTGCCTGATCTTTTAATCAAATTATTTTCTAAAAATACTTATCGACTTTAAATTAAACAGTTTTAAATGTTTTTAGAAAAATACATTTGTCTCCAAGGACAAGTCCGTTTTAAGGCGTGAAAATGAGTAATAGACATTCATAAAAAATTTACATGACATTACAAGTAATTTATATCAATTTTAAAAAAGTGGCAATACAGAAAAAAAATTATCACATTTACCTCTGTCTTATTTTCCAATTATGACTTGTTTATAAAAGTATTTTAATTTGCAATATTTCACTAAATTTTACCAAAAAGCAGAGTTCAAATAGTTCCATTTATTTTCCGTTTAATAATTTATTTACTTATTTTATTTCTAAATGTATATCTTGGCATTATAAAAGCATTTTTCAGAAAAAATAGTTTACTTTTTGTATAAAACGGTATTTACTTAGAAAGTTATAAAAATTAATCCCAATCTCTGTATATGCATACATTAACTTTTTGCATGAAAATTATTTTTTTCACAGATATTTAAGAATAGATTGTGTAAAATATTAGTAAATTTCCGTAAATGCTTATTTACTTATTATTTCCTTTTTATTTTCACTTAATATTTGGTATATTGTTCTTTCTTTGCAAAGAAATTTTTTTTATAAAAAAGCGGATTTTTTTGTGGGGGGGGGGTAGGTGAAAAAGCGAGCTTGGAATCTTTCGAACATGATTCTTAACAATCTATGTATATGTACCAGAATAGGTCCACATTGTCTGATGGTAAGGTCTCGATAGCGATATCACAATCTTGTTCGACGATTGAAATCTGATTCCATTGAAGATTACCCCAGATTGTTTAAATCTAACGTCCAGGAACAAACTTACTTCCTCTGGCCACAGTTTCTGATTTTAAAACTTCCCGCTCACAGTGTAAAATTATTAATGAAATTTACCCCCCAAAGATTCCCGAGTTTCTTCAAAAGGGCACGTTAATATAACAACTTAAAATACCACTTATAAATAATCGAATGTAAAAAATTATGTTTTTTAATCTCCCATAGAGATTTTTTTATAAACGATGCATATGGTGGGAATGTTTTGAATCTGAATTTACTTTACAAACTTTATATATAAAAATTACTCTGTTTTCCTAATAGTTTGTAATTTATTTATATGGTTAAGTATTGAATAAATTTCAAAAAAATCTATTAATAATCTTGAAAGTTTATAAAAAAGTATCTTTTGAGTCAACTTTAATTGACAACAATATTTCATAATAAAAACAGCATCTCTATATAAGCATGGTTCATTCTTATATATCTAGTTTCTTTTTACATGTGGCTTAGAATAGAACGATATAAAATGTTAACAAAATTCTTTCTGCACCGTCTCTCTCATCAGTTCCTTTCTACTGTAAAATCAGATTTGTCATCGTGTTCTTTATTTGCAAAGTAAATTTTTGAAATGGAAAAAAAAACCTTGGAACATAATTTTTTTCGACTGGAAATCTTTCAATGAACACCGTTCCCGTCGAATTCTGTGCATGGTCCGAATGCAAAAGAGTTCGAAATGTTCCATTAGCAATCCTGAGGGTTTTAAAAGCGGATATTTTTTGGCAGCTCGAAGCCTTTCTGGTGTTAAAGTAAACTAACCAAACTCAGATGAAACCAGTGCGAGAGATAAAACGAGTTTCCGTCAGAAGACGCTTTCAGAGCTTTTTCCAGCGGCATGTCCACAGCTATTGACTCAGGGCCTTCAACGATGTTGGTAAAACAGTCAAAGTCTGTACAGCGTAAAGAGTAAGGATACAGTTAATGCACCGTTACAGATCAATATGCAAATAGTCCCGAGGCCACTCTTGCGTACGTAAGACTTTAAATATTAGGATTCCTTTCTTTGGTCTTCGTAATGAACGGTAACTTTGATTGGTAAAGAAAGAGAAAAAAAACGGGACCCGTTCAAACCCAATTTGTACACATCAACATAGAATATTTTTACTGTTCAGTTTGCTCCGGAGTTACTTGGGTGTACATCAGCAAATGTATCTTTCGAAAAGGACCCAAACTTTACGGAAAAATAAATAAATTTTGTTGCAGTTCGCTTTCTGCGACGGGTTAAAAGGGTGGAAAAGAGGTTAGAAAAAAGCTTTTAACGCAAATAAATCATACTAAGGGTTTGGGAGCTCTGGTTTTCCGAAAAGTCAAAGATAAGATCGTTTGGAACAAGTCCCGGGGGTTGAAACCTTTTCCGATTCGTGGCTTTCTCTTTCAGATTAATAAATTTCACGACGCAATCTTATTTCGTCCTTATTTTTGCACTCGCCAAAGATTCCCGTTCGAAAAGACGAATGATGGGCGACAGACGTAGAAAAAGCGCTAACAGCCGCATCGTGCGATTTATCATACATCAGTTACGGTGTATTGCAGTGTCATTGCATCGGACGACATCAAAGACGCGACTCAAAAACCCGACCTAAAACGAATGAAAGCTGAAATTAACAAGACACTATGACTCGCAGCGGTAGATGACTCCGCGATTTTTTTAACACCCAAAATGATATTTGAAGATTGCACTGTGGAAGAAAGTTTTTCTTCAAATTCTGAAAATCGGAATCTAATACTGTGACATCCAGTAATGAGATTGGAGAATGAAGGGACGTTAAGGATTTTTAACTTTTTCATTGGAGCTTAAAAATCAGATGTAAAATTTAGTTCAGGGATGGATTCATAGCCTTTTTCTCTTGAATCTTCTCTTCAAACTCATTTGCATAAGCTGAATGCTTTCTTTTTTTCTAAAAGCAGCTTTCAAAAGTACCATATTTAGTTAGTGGGGTAACAAACTAAGAAGAGAAATTTGTTAAAACTCAAAAGAAAGCAAACATATTACAAAAAGAAGTACATATTCGTGCTAACCACTGTTAATGTGATGACTCTGCATATCACAAGCCTTTTACTAACTCTTTGAAGTCCGAATTCTCTAAGCTAGTTAGAAAGAAGTCTAGATTAGAAATGTTTTGTTTTGATCTGTTAAAGAACTAACAAAGCTCTACAGATGTTTAAATATTCTGCTAAATCTTGCATTTAATAATGAAGGTTATGAGCAACAAAAAATAACAAATAAAAACTATTATACGATGAATGTGTCTTGTTACATAGAATTCGTAATCACAAATGTGATGTATGAAAAATTAATAATATTTGTTATACAGGTTATTAGGCAATTCCAAAGCGATTGGTGAGATTGTTCAGCCTGCTTTGATGACTTTAGTTTATCCAAAATAATCGTTAATATGATTCTAAATTAAGTTTATCAAAGATCTTGCGTTATTTTGAAAGCATGATAATAAAATCTCTTAAATCTTAGTGAAAAATTGAAAGAGACTTATTTATTTTAAAATTGCAGTGATGTCATTCTAATATTTACTGAAACGGCAAATTGATGTTTTCTTTTGAAATAAGAATTAAAAAGAATTCAAGCCTTTTCGTTATTTTTTTTATTTTGAACTTACCGTTGATTATTTTATCAGGATACCTCTAATAGAACAAAATGTATCATGAACGCACTGATGAAATTATACTATCGAAATTCCAATAAGATTTACAAATAGGGTAAATATTTTAAAATTCATTGAAAGATCAGAGGAACTATTTGCTATTGTGATTTCTAAACTAGTTTGCGTACAGTAATTTTGATTAAATATCTGAAAAAGTGAAAAAATTTCGCCGAATTGAAAATTCAAAACTTAGGCGGATTTCGAAGTCCAAAATGTCGCCAAACTAATCAAAACGCTTTGATGTATTGAATTAAACTATAATAAAGGCAACAATATTTTTGCAGAAAAACTGAATAAGACGAAAATATTAAATTTGATTAATTTAAGCAAACTTTAGAGAAATGATAGAAATTATGCAACAAAATTTTACTAAAAGTTTCGCGAAGATATTAATCTTATGTAAGAAATTTTACTTTAAATTTTTAATGAGCTGGATTTTTTTAATAATGTCGCTATTAAATCAAAAGGTTCAAGTAAGGATTTATGTAATTTTCCATAATTATTACGGAAGGCTATATATATATATATATATATATATATATATATATATATATATATA
>JAOUZG010008446.1:1814962-1857643 GCA_026289955.1 Argiope argentata
ATATATATATATATATATATATATATTTAAAAAATTATTTATATATATTTATATTAAATATATATATATATATATATATATATATATAATTAATTTAAATACTTATTATTTTAGTGTTTCAATAGGGAATCTATATTTACATATCTACCCTTATTTTTATATCGTCTTTCTATTTCACAAGAGTTAAGTTGACTGCTCTGTTATACTGACTAAAAAATCTAATATAACTGTCTACAAGCAATTTTTTAAACAGAAAAAATTAAGTAATTTAAGAAATCCGTTCAAACTGATTCATTAATATATATAAGTTTTACAGAAATGCTAAGAATTATGTAATATAATTTTACTGACAGTCTCTGAAAATTAAAAATTAATAGGTTTGTAGAAATTTCACAATAAATTATACAAACACACATGATATAAAGCTAACTTTTAATGCGCGTAGTTTCCGAACTAATTGTATTTAAAATGTTACTGAAATTTTAAAAATCTTTTCACTGGAAAATAAATAGTTTTCTGAATATTTTATATAAAATAAAAACAATCCATCATGCTTAGATTTTGATTGTAATTCTAAATATTCGAGTGATATATATATTTTAAATATAACTGAGTGGTGTTCATTTAAATATGTAAAACTTTTTTTCATTTATTTCATATGGAGATAAAATGTTTACTTACTCTGTTTCAAATGAATCTGCAAAATGAGTTATTTTTAATGAATCCTCATTTCAAAGATTCTTCTAAATTTCTTGAATTATTTTTAATTTAGATTAAGGGACTGTATATAAGTATAAAACTGCAATTATTAAAAAAACACAGTCGAAGATAAGAAATCCGAGTTCAATTCAGATAATAAAATTAGTTGGTTCCAGTTCCCAGTTAAAACAGCTTTTATCGCAGTTAATTTTTACCTCTTTTCCCAAGTCCACTTTGCCTAGTTTAATTTTTTCGCAATTTGAAAAAGGCGTCTATCCCGTCCATTGCAGCTGCTTTTCACAACTAAGAACAATTATTGCTTCTGAGCGAAAGCATATCTACCCTTACCCTTTAGGGCATTTTTTTTAGCTTTACCCTTTCTTGTAAAGGCTCAAAAGCCTTTCACAAGGGGTTACTAAGCGCTGCACAAACAAGCTGAAACAGTTTGTTTGCCTGAAGCACCTACTTAAATTTAGATTTAGTGCAAATATTTTCTTTATTATTTTTCATGTCAGTAATCATAGTAAAGTGTTGAAGAATGAGAGCAAAAAAAAAAATAAAGATGATCTATGATTTTTTTTAATTTACTGTCAATAACGGAAAAGCGTGTTTTGAGGGTGAATAATCCTCACTTTTAGGAAATAGCTCATGAGTACATATTTAAGAGTGGAAATTCAGGATTTTAATATGATACGAAATTTTATTGCAAGAACACTTGGTTTAAATGGTGCGTTTACTTGTTTTAGTTAAACCTGATTAAATATTTAAATAAAAATTCCTTAAAATTTGCTATTGTTTTAAACTAGAACTTAAAAAAATATTTTGAAATTTCCTTACATATTCTAGGAATCGTGTGTTTTTGACAACGATTTTAGGTATTTTTTACAGTATATGCTTAGTTTATGCAATTTTTTTAGCTATAATAATCTTATTTCTTTCTTCATTGCTTTGTCAAACAGTGTTGTCAAGAAAATACTAAAAAACTATGAGACATGAAAAAAATGCCTATTTTTCTTTAAAGTTAGAGATGGTTAACAATATTACTGAAACGAAAAAAATAATACTTCTGTCTAAAATATACTAAAAGAAAAATAATAATGATAATTATAATTTTTCATTTAAAGCCAATGATGTTTAACAACATAAGAATAATACTTGTAGATATCAATGTAATGAAAAAATAACAAGTTTGTATGAAAGAATTTTCACTATAAAAGATATAAAAAACCGATAAAGAATGTGGATTGGAAGAAATTAACATTAAATAATACAAAAATGTCTGAAAAATCTAAAAAATTTTATTTAATAAACTTTACTGTATTGTTTAATAATACATTTATTTTAAAGTAAAATTATTAAAATGGAAAACGAATGTTAATTAAAAAATATATTATTGGTTTTATTGAGTATTATAGTTAATAAGTAGAATTATCGTGTAATATTTTCGTTTAGCATGGAAAATGAAAGCAGAATGGAATGCTTATTTTAATCTTAACAATCACAATTCAAAATTTACCTCACGATGTTTTTTTTTTAAATTAAAACCTGGAATCGAATACAATTGAAATAAACAATTAATATTTTCTTTAAAAATGTTATCTAAGCTTTACTAAAACCTATGTAATATTAGTTTCCAAGACTGAATTTAATTTTATATGACAAATCAAGAATGAAGTTTATGTAAGTATGCATTGTGGGGGGCATTGAAAAGTAAACGATTCAATAAACTCAATGCATACGTTTACAAACCTTCATCGTTAAACACGTCTCTGTTTGCTAATTAACGTCAAAATTCATCTGCGATTGTATGCTTTAGAAAGGAATGAAAAGGCATACTAAAATGAATACTGGCAATGAAAATCAGCATGAAAAGGTTGGCTATTCGTAATAAATCAAGCCACAATTGTCAACATCAAAAGAATAACAATGAATGAAATGTTGACACACTAAACGGAGTTTTGCTTACATTTTGACTTAAATGTGTGACTAAAATAGAACAATATAAGCTTTACTTGTTTTGTGTATATCTTTATTTGTTGTATTGGCATTTTTTTAATGATATTGTATACATTGTATTCTTAAATTTGTTCAAGAAAATAGTAATTGTTATTTCATATCAGAATTATATAACAAACTTTAAATAGACGTAATATTTATCCGGTTAATGATTAGTTAAGATATAAATGCATAACTGTTTAATTTAGCTTAGAATAACCTTAAAACTTCATTTTTGTTAATTTTATTCTGTTGTATGTAAAATATTTTAAAGACGAGTTTTTGGGCGAGGAATTAGGTGATAACATTCATGTATATGAAAAATAGAAGAAATGTCTCATTTATAAATTACCATAAAAATCTTTTCTGAATCTACCATTATGAGCAGGAAGAATATTTAAGTTGAGATACTGCATATTTTTCAGATATATTGCAAATTTTTTGACCAACACGATAAGTTAAACATTTGCTAGACGACTTAATGACTTCATTACATTAAATATCAAGTATAAATGCTCAATGAGACAAACAAAACATGCTATATCGTTGTGTGTTTGTAATTTCTTAGAAAAGTAATATAAAAAAATTAGTCGATTCCTACTTAAGGTAAACATTTTTTTTTAAATTTCAGTCACTTTTTATCAAGCAGTTCCAATTAATATAAATAATTTGTCAAAAAAAATATTGATTTTCGCAAGAACTGAACTCGCATTCATCACCTTTGCATGAAAAATATTGGAAATATTGTATTTCACCGATTGAGCTACTGCCTGTTGATTTTGAATTTCATTACAATTTGCTAAAACTCTATTTAAAGCATTAAAAATAATTAAATTTAATGAATGAATTAATACAAAAAACTGTATAAACATCAAGTGTCACCCACTACAAATTTTGAGAAATGTATTTGAACCTGAGTGGATGAAAAAAAGTATTTTATTTAACGATTGAAAAAATAAAAAGATTTATTTATAAATGAAACCTTGCATATGTTGCGTTATAAAATGTAGTGCAAGAAAACAAATCCTACTTAGGATTTTATGCACACTTCTAATGCAAAATGAATATATGAATTTCAAAATATGATGAAATATTTCAAAGATGTAATATACAAAAGTATGTTTTTTGGCTATACAATATTGCCTTTGAACGAATGCCCCGAAATTTTGTTTCATTAATCTTATATATGAGTAAATCAAATGAATTAAAATTGAGTTTTCCTTACTGAAATCGCTTTTAAAGAATTTTTTAAATAGTAAACAAACTCGGTATAACTTTGAGACAATTTTATGGTGCACGGTTAACTAAAACTTTTAATTGGGTAGTTTAATCAACATAAATTAGTTGATTTTAATTCTCATATGATGCAACTCGTATTCTTTTACTGATATGAATGTGAGAAAAATGCGATGCCATTAACAGTTTTTTGAAAACGTCTTTTGGTAGATTCTTCAGCACTTGTTAACCAAATTACAACTATTTCGATTATAAACTCATGAATAATAATTAATTGGGTACAAATTTATTTTCTTATTCTTAACGATTGGAATTATGATTCTTGTATATTATTTCATTTTAACTTAATTATATTGGGCTGCAGATAACTTTTCCCAAACAAAAAATGCATTATATGGAAAAATTTGAAGATGATTTGCTAAACACAAATATTTTTCAATATCTTACTAACAAGTCAGAAACAATTATATAAATTTATAGAATGAATAAGTAAAATCATGTTAAATCTACTGAAATGCACTAAAAATGTCGAGTGACCGGTTCATTGTTCATAAATGAGCAACTATTAATCAAATGAAGAGAGTGGAAAGAAAATATTTTGGAATGCTTTTAAATCCGTGAAATTTAACTGTATAAAATCTCGGTTTTGTTGATTGAAAAAAAAATTAAATATCCAGAATATGTGGACTCGTATACACAACAACTGGGATTTAAAAATCGTATCGCTTTTAACTCCAATATATACATTTTAGATAATTAATCCTCTTTTAACTTTACTTGCTCGGATCGATAAACACCTGTATTTTCTAAAAAAATTACCTTAAGTAATTTACAATTGCCTGGCACTGCAAGGCTAACTATGATTCTTGTACCATAAATTCCCAACCCTCTTCTAATTCCAACAACTATCTACCGTCCAAACAAAGCAACAGTCTACAAAACAAACACCCAGCATTACAATCACTCGTTGTTGCAGAACGAAAAAGGAGGAGAATCGAGCAAAAATCTTTCCGATCCAAACCATTCCAAGCCCCAAACGTTCGAGACGGTTTTTAAAAAGAGATAAAACTAAGAAAGCGGCTCGCGCGGAAGGTTATCGCCTATTTGGAAAGGTAAATAGTAAATTGCTACACTGTGTATCTGATAATGGAAAGTATGTCCCTAAGGGTGGGAAGAGGCTCGCAAAAGCTTTTAGGGAGCAGCACCTGTTTGGCAGACAGGCAATATGAAAATGAAGCGACCCGAAGACTCAATGAAAGAGAATAAGACCATCACGAGGCAAAGCGGTTTTGTTTCTGATTCGTCAATGTGTAATTCGTTTGCTTCAACCGTCGAAGCGCTTTGTTTCGCTCTCATGAATATACGACGAAAATTCTGTTTACCCAGATTAACTGGCTGGAGAAGCGAGTTAAAAGTTATTACGTGAAGCTATTTATTGCCAATAAAGCGGGTGTGCATGCGACGAAGAATGAAAAGGTAGATGACGATGGCAGAAAAAGAATACGTTGCTACACACGCATACACACACGCACACACACGGGCGCAGTTGTCGGTAAGCGTTATGTGTCGGTTAATTGATATCCCAGGTAGCTTTGTTGCTCATCGTAAGTAAACGTTCGGTGGGAACACAAAACGGAATAAGCGAGAGGAAATGATGGAATCACAATGAAAAAGGGATCCAAAATCATGTGGAAAAGATTCATTAAGCGGAAATCGGATGAAGATTCAGCAAAGACATACTTGAGAACAGTGGGTGTAGATGGATCTTGAATAATGTTAAATGAGTGGAAATAAAAAGCGCTGTAATATATTTAATGCAAGGGTGATAGAATCGTTTTCTGGAAGGATGAGAAAATTAGATTAAAAAATTGTGTTTATAAATCTTTTTAAAGCAAAATTTTCTAACTAAATTTAATTACAAATCAACGAATACAATTAAACTGATAGCGCATCAAATTTAAGAAAGAATTAGTATTTGAACTTGTTTCATTAATCCCGTTGTCTGTGTAGAAGAGTTTTAAAATTTTCTACAACAAATCTTTATTTTAAAGATTTAAATGAAATTTGATTTTTCATTGGAAATTCCTTTAAAACGAACATTTATATTTCTAAAAAAATGAAAGAAATAAAAAAAACTTTAAATGCTTTCATATACATTGCATCAGTTTTACATCAATAATGAAATTAAAAACACAATTCGCAATTAAGTGAAATTTCTAAGCTTATAAACAAAGCCTGATGAAGATAAGTTTTTAAAATTTTCCACACTAATAAGGCAATTAGAGAATTGAATGAAAACAAAAATTTAAATCATTAGTTGACTATTTTTTATCTCTTAGTGTATACTTCTCAAAGATTAAATTCTATAATCCTGGATCTTGTAATATCTTTTTTGTGCAATTTATTTATTTAAATCAAAAAGTTTAAAGGTAATTATATAAAACAAAATCTTCTAAAGGGATAACAGTATTTTTTTTATAATTCAGAGTCATTTAAGTTTTGTGGTTTGTTTTCAAATTGTCTGGGGTTCATCAAATAAAAAAATGAAGAAAAATAGTTAATTTTTATTTCAACTTTAAGAACTTATTCAAGGTGATTATGTAACATTGTACAACTGCGACCGTGACACAATTTGAACTGTCAGCTATGACTGATCATGTCTGTGTTTTTTTTTTAAAAATTCTTTAATTTGTAAAATTAATCAACAACAAGCCAATGAACGTCTAATTCATTAAAATATGATTTTATCTACATGAAAGCAACTCTGAATAAAACTTCCGTCATTTAGAATTTAATAAAATTATACAAAGTTACAACAGTAAAACGTTGATGTGGTTCATTCTACTTTGAAGATGAAAATGTATTTAATCATTTAATAGGAAAGTAATTCAAGAAGAATGTAAAAAAATGAAAAAAAAATCAGAAATTGATCAACTCACTATTTTAGGGCAATGAAATTGAAGATAAGTAAATATATTCTAATGAGTATTTTAGCTTAGAGAAAATTAAATATTTATTCAGATATCTGCAAGAAAGTGTGCATTTTAAATTATGTTTCCGGGGAATACTCATTAATTGTTAAAAACTCTAAGTTACATATGTTTAAATTCAGTAAAAGAGGTCATGGTTTAAACGCTTTCAAACATTAAATACAGAAGACAATCATAGTATTTAACTTAACAGAGGCGAGCAATAAAGTATCATTTAAAATATTCTATCATACGGAATTAATACATTTTAATTCAGAATGTGTGCATTTGAAAATTTCTCGAAACGTTAAGTAAATTTATGTTTTTGAATAAAAAATATCTTTAGAATCCAAGACTAAAAGAATCTATTCCCTTCTATTAAAACGATTTTAGCCAATATTGTTAAACGCTCCTTATAGTATTAAATAACGTAACTCAGAATTATTTTTAATTTGAAGTGCATAAAGATTGTATTTCTCGATATTTGATATTCTTGTTATGAATTGAATTTAATGCAAATTGAATTTTCAATCCTCCCAAGAATTAGGAAATTTAAATCATGAATAAACTATTAACCTTTTTATAAACTTTTTAATGGATTTTTTATTTTCTGATCAAATTAACATTAAACTGAACGATTATATTTTTACAAGCACGACTGCTCTTGATAAAATGGGAAATCATACTCAAGATAAATTTGTAAACTCTGTTCAGAAAATGACATTATGTGTCTTAGAGACATTTAAAGGGGAGGGAAGGGAGATAGAGACGTCCAACACTAAAGTATTGGTTATCTAGGGTTACTATATTAATAAGGTTATGTCATTTAAAAAAATAATAGCAAAAGAGAGAAAGAAAAAAGCTTATGTTTAGTGTACCCTTTACTCAGTTATAAAAAGTACCATTAACACCCTTTGTTAAAAATTAGAAATTAATTAGAATCCATATGGTTAATTACGTATATACTTTCATGTTGGTGTCACTATTTAAATATGGCTAAAAAAACAAGTGTTTTTTTTAGAAATATTCTGGCAGTTTCAGAAAAGAATGCGTTGATCTAGCAAAATAACAGACCAGTGGTAAATAATAACATTTCTTTTATTTTAAACTGAAAATATTAGTGTGTGTTATGCTTAAAAAAGAAGTACTACCTATATTTGGTGACAGTATCAACAAGTTTCTTTTGGGAGTTTGAAGAAAAATATTTTTTCTGAAAGGCATCTCGTTATGTTTAAATTCTTTTCATACCTTTGGAAACTCGTCCGAATAATAATTTTTTTGCGCAGCATAAACGCCTGACTTAGAAACCGATACTTGAAATGAGGGAAGTTCCCCGTTTTTTTTAGGGCAAAAAAGCATATTTCGCATATTTACTGAAAAGGAATGTTAGAATGACAACTCCGCGGAAAATCACAACGTAGGGTTTTTTTCTTGTTTTTTGGCCTTACTACAAAGAAAAAACCCTCAAGCTTTTTTTGTTTTATTCCAGTTTTAATCGCCAGTGTTGGTTACAGCGAAAAAGGGGGAGGGGGAGAAAAAAAGGAATAAAGGAATTCAAGAGGATCTTTGTTGCTTCTTCTCGATGAAAAGAACTCCGTTGTGTTTTCTTCACCAAGTGATGTCCTGTACCATCGAGAGATCCTGCAACTAACAATCGTAATCAAGTTAGAAACCCCTGGCGGAAAGCGTTTTAAAAACTGTACAAATAAAATCCACTTCCCCCTTCAATCAAGATGCCCTGTTCTTACAGGGGGTGGCCAGGGTACAAGTGAATTGGTGATATTTTTGAAGGGTGGGAAAATGTCCCAGAGTTATCTTTTGTGAGAAGGCTGGATTGCTCCTTCTTCAAACAAAGGTACCATACAATGCTTTGTTGCGAGCTGGAAAGAGCCATTGTTTTTGGAGGATCATCATCTCCCTTCCTGGACTTACACTTTAAGAGAAACAGCCGTGTGCAAATTTTCGCTCCCTTTCCTCTTGACAAGAAGCTTTTATTTTCTCTCCAAGGCAAGATAAACTTTTTTGCTGTGTGTTGTTATTTGGGACCGCACATTTTTCTACCCGGCTGCCCCCTTCAAGATTTCGCAGCCACTACCTATTGTAAGAAGAAGACTTGGATAGAAAAAAAAGTGGGCATTTTCCCCAAACAATGCGTCCATGTGGACAACCTGGGGTTATTTCTTTGACGGCGTTGAGTGCGTATGGTGAGTGCTTGAAATTTAAACTGCCACTTGTCGGCGACGCAGATAGGAATCTTCCAACACAATTACTGTTTTCGGATGAAGGACGAGCCTTCTATAGTAATTGACTTCGAAGAAAACGCTTCAGACACTCTCTCAACGTGTATCCGACCTGAGACAAAAAATAAGGGAGAAGAAAGAAAGAAAAATTATGCATATTTCCAAAGATTACACGAGACGTTTGTATTCAATTCCTTATGAGTGCTATCGTTTTCAGCATTTGTTGCATGCAGCTGATATAAATAAATCCCCCCCTCCTTTTTTTGAGTGAGACATGTTTTGAAGGTTTCTACTAGTGATATTGTTCGAAAAAATGTCTCAAAGTTGTGAAATAAGTAATATATCCCATCTTTCCCACTGTCACTTTCAGAAGGAATTGTTAAAAATGATTTTTACAGGAATTTTTTTCGACGTCAAAGTTAATCAAATAATCTCTCTTTTTTTTCTTTCTATTTTCAAATTAAAAAAAAAACGAGTTTCCATATTCCGTAACTCACTTTCGGACCATAATCTGAAGAATTTTCTTGGTAGTATTTGGATGAAATGCATATATACTTGACTGAAGTATGTATTTCTAGAAATGTTAGTCAACAAATGATTTTTAAAACATGCATTTTGTCTAATATTTCAAAAAAACTCTTAATTAATTAGAAACACAGCCACTTCCAAAAAATAAGATAATATTTTATCATAATGGTAATTTTAGGCAGGCTCCATTTAGTCATCATTTTAAAGCTCAAAATAAAGGATAGTCATTAGATTACCTTCCCTGTTTCGATGCCTCTGCAGCTGAAACAAAATGAATGGAATGAAACCAAATTCCATATACTGACTATGGTAAGTATGGGGAGATGATTCGGTAACCACGAAACGAGCCATCACCGCCATGCCAAAGCGTCCGGGGTAATATGAAGATAGGACTGCTGAGACAACACAGTAGAGATTGAGATGAATTCAAAATGTCTCCATTAACGGCACAGTCCATACACCTACCAAACACGAAGGGGAACAACTTGACATCAGATGGGATGTAGCTTAACCCCTTCATACAATTACTATACTTATTGGGGAGGCGAGAACCTGTTTTTTATATGACAATCCCCATACAATATCTGAAGGTGTCACTCAGTGAAGCAGATAATTTAGTATTTTTTTTTATTTCCAACTGGAAACATTTAATAATTTTTAGCTGTTCCTTGAGCTGTAGGAACAGGAGATGAGTCAATAACTATAATGAACGCACGGAAAATAGATTATATCAAATCTTATTGATGTGTCGAGTGATAAAAATGTACGCATGCAGAAATGGAGGACAAATAGTGTCAAACTCGCAGGAAACAAAATCTAATATTAATCAGTAATAGAGTCTCCGGCCCAACTGCAATGTTTTCAGTGCTCTGACCTCACCTGTGTACAGTACAGTGCAAAAGCAATTATGGAGACTCATTTTCTTATTTCTTTATTCTTTAAGGAATTCATCCCCCCCAACCCTTTCAAATCGTTCTAAGAAATAAGGCTTCAATCTATTCATTAGTTTGAACTGCAGATGCCACTGAATAAGGAAAATTATTTTATAGCCACTCATAGAGTTTCCTGAATATCACTCACTCAATACAGCTGTTTATAGAATAAAACAATTTCAATTTTTAACTTATAGTATCATGCAAATGCTTGCAGGTAAAATCAGTGAACATATCAGTGGTTATTATTTTATCTGCTTGCGTTCAGTAAATAACAATCCACTTATCATTTCATAAAATATTTTATAGTTTCATCAAATTGAGACAGAATAACAAACTGTGAAGAGTTTGATAAGTTGTTTATAAATTATACGGCGAGGAGAGTTGGAAGTTCTCATACAAAATATAAAACTTCTAATAATATTTACAATAAATAACGTGATATTCTATCAGTCTAGAATATTTTCGCTGTAAACATTTTTTTCTATAATTCTTAAGATTGAAGAATATTTGACTTAAAAAATTGAATCCTATGTCAGGATTTAAAAAATCGCGGTTTTTTTTTCTTTTCCAAAGTAAATATAAACAGGGGGTAGTAAAATACGCAAATTACACGTTAAACTGAGATAAAATGTAGTAAATGTCATTTAAAACAACTCTCTGAAAAAAGTTGTTAAATCTTGTAACTCATATTGATTCGCCATATTTCTAATTACGAATAATGAAGAATTTTCAGCTGGCATTTTTCGAAAGCACGTGTTTTCCCACTCCAAATTTTTCCCACTTATAATCTGTTCATAAAACTCATAAAGTTAGAAACAGTTTATGAATATATATACAATTGTATGACAAAAATTTCAAAAATAAGCTGAAGAGATATTTAAAAATAAAGGAAGATTAGTAGAATTTTATAAGCGCTTTAAAAATTGCGTTATTTCAAAGCTATATCAGTCCATAAAATTTGTAATTTTTAGCTAAATATAATCACGTGCTTTAAAAAAAATTCGATAAATTTTTTTCTCGATTTTTTTATTCACGTAAAATTTAATTTTTAAAGAATAGGTACACTCCGGTAAAGACATCAAAAAATGGTGAAAATAAGAAAAAAAAACAATGAAATATATTTTAATACATTACATTCCTTAAACTAACAAAATGGTTAGAGTCACATTTAAAACGAAACTGAAAACGAAAAGTCTTTCTCCAGGATAAGTCTTAGAAGTCTGAACATAAATCTAGCAAGCTATAGAGAACACTAAAAAGAAGAAAGAATATACCAGCAAACGGCTGAACTTACACCACTCCCGGAATTTTTTAACACACTAGGGAAAAACTATGTAACAAAAGAGAAAGGTGGAGTACAAATGTAGGTCAAAACAGGTGCAATTTTTTTTAGATTAGGGACAAAACCCCTAAGCATACTACAACAAAAAGACGAATTTGTAATTTTTCTCGTGACCTAGTTCCGATACAATGTAGAAAGAATTCGCTCTCCCAGGGTGAAAGGGTTAGAATTTTATTAAAACTTTTTTTCATGCAATAGCGGAAGTGTGTGTGCTTTTTCTTCGGTGGTATAGAAATTTTTTGGGAGGTTTTTGTGCCGAAGAAAGTCAGTTCGGTTAGTTATCATGGACCTATTTTAAAACATCGCATTCAGAAAAATTGGTTCAAGTTCAATATTGGTAGCTAGGCAGCTGCCATGGTGGAGCTGTTTTTCCCCGCTGTACCGTATGGCCTTTTCTAGTTTAATTCACCGTTCATACCATTAACGGATCATGAAATAGCAGATGTGTAGTACCTAGATACAAAATGCTGTGATTATTGCTCAATGTATATGTTTCGAGTGGAATTTTTCGCTTTAACTTTCTTTACATAAAGAATGTTCTACATAAAAGTAAGACACCAGAAAGATAAATGATAAGTATAATAGACTTAAAGTGATAAACTGATATATCTGCTTTATAAATCTGAATGGAAGTTATGTATATCGACTTCTGATTATCAATGATACTTAACATTTACGGATTCGGACTGAAAAATTATAATCTTTTGAGTAAAATGTAAGAGTTAACAAAGACATATTCAAGACAGAGCTCTAGACTTGAAATGGGAACTTACTATATTATATAATATTATAATCTTCCAATAGACATTTCCTCCGTTTCTACTACATTTTCACTTAGAAAATAAATTAATAAGTAATCTTACATGTAACAATTGAATTTTTTCTCTGAATTTTGGTATATTATACAACAACAGTATTAATCATAATTATATTCAAAAAATGTTAAAATTATATAATGATGTAACTTTTTATTTCAGTTATTAATCATATACAAAGGTTTGTTTGGGAAATACTTTTTGTGCTACTTTGAACGAATCATTAAAAAAATATAAAAATCCGAGGTAGAACATCATTTACGAGTTTTTTAATTGAAAAACGAAAAAAAAAATCATATATTTTATATAGGCTAATGGCACAATTTTATAGCGAAATAATGAAATAACTTAATTGTCATGCATTAGAGGGTTCTAAAAATTTCAGAGCCAGATAGCTTCAATGAGTTTGATCTTGCCTTAGAGTTTCAAAGAATAAATTCGATAAGTAAAATCCACTTTTTAAATAAAACATTAAAATTGGAAAATTCTTATTTTTTCAAAATCATTGGAAAGAAATATACGGAAAATATACGGATTAATAAAATATGTTAGATCAGTCCTGGGCAAAATTAATAGCAATTTATTTGATTTATTGGTTCTTATTTCAACATATGTCTAAACGAATGCATGAAAAGCCATATGATGAGAAATTATTCGTACATTTAACTTCCTATAAGCTTGAAATTATAACCAACAGTTTTGAAACCATATTATGCAAAACTAACGTCCTTGGCACAATTATAAAATAGAGATAGAAAATTTAGGCTCTATATAAAATGTTCGAGCATTTTAAGATGTACTTCATAAAAATCATGTTTTTAGAGATCAAACAAATTTTAATATGAAAGTTCAAGAAAAGAGTAAACAATAAAGATGGTTCATAAATAAATAATGAATGGAACAGAATTCGTATGATTTCAAAAAGTACAAACCGTTTCAAATTCTTTCATCGATTATATAAGATTTTATTATGCAAAATTTAAAAATCATCAAATGAGGAGTTAAGAACAGAAAAAGAATATATGAGGATTTATATGAGAAATTTTAGCTTTGTTTGTGATTTTACAATGACGGAGGAAATTATAGATTTCTTGAATATTTTACAATTACTCATAAATATTTACGAAAGTTTAGTTTGAGTTGTAATAAATAATTCATATTTTTGACCGTAATATTTTACAATCAATAAAATTTCACTTAGAGTTGCTGTAATATCCCAAGAAAGTAGAATTTAATCACCATAGATATACGTAAAAATCAAAAGTGTAAATTAAAAGATTATCGGAAAATAAATTTAACAGGTGTTAGTGTACCACCCACATTGAACAATTAAAACATTATCTTGCAATCGTGTATAGCGAAATTCATGCTTTATACCTGAATGCGTGCTAAAATTTCTCAGAAAAATCTCGCCTCATCCTGCCACCTGTCTAACCATTAAAAGTTTAAACTCAAAACACTCGGAAGCTGTAAACTATTTCAAAATGCCATTGCTCAGCTGCTAATCTGGTTTCGGAAATCGCTCCAAAAGCTTTTCGCCTCTGTTAACAAACACTTTCGAATATTCGAATTACGTCATGCGGAGGGACAGGTTGACACGAACATAGCCGTGAGAAAAGGGATGGTGGGAGATGCAAAGGTTGGAGTAAGGTGTGTGACCTTCTAAAATCGCTTCTATTAATCGCTTTTTGGGTACAATAGGTATTTTGGGGAGCAATCATGGGAAATCCTTAACCAATGAAATTAAATTACTGACTTCACCATCAAATGAGAAATAATTCACATAACGAAAGTGTAATGATTTTTTATGAATCCATAGATCAATTAATTATTAAGCTATGTTAATTCTGTGATTCACGCTACTGTGAATCACAGAATCTAGAAAGATTCGCTGCTTTTGAAGAAATGTTAAATACTGTTGGAGTTCGATCATAACTCAAAGTCATGATCATTCGAATAGAAATAGTTAATTTGGAATGAAAACTAATGTTGTGAGCCAGTAGCACCAATCATTTCTTAAAAATATGATTTCCTTATGTAGATCCTTATTTGAAAAAGTAAACGAGGTGGAATTGTTTAAAATCAAAGTTATTATGATACGAATTATAACTCAAAGTAAGAATGGCGATTTGACATAAAATGCAAAACACTTTGACATAAAAATTAAAAATATATATGTTATTCATTTTATAATTCAATAAAAAATATTTTGTTTGGGAAATTCCTTGAAACTTAAAAAAATTCTATTATCCAAATCATGGAAAATATTTTAAAATACTAGGAATGTTTATGCCAAACCTTCAATCGGAAATTTGGAAAAATCAATAAGTACCAAGTATTTTTCTTTCTTCAAAAAAATATTGAACAATAAATCTCATCTATTTATGAAGATGTCGATTAAAAACGATTCCTTTTGCAAATAAGGCATCGTTTCATTCCTCGAGAATTCATCAGAACCCCTTGATTTTAATTGAAAGATAACTTGAAATATCAAAATTTAGATCACAACTTTATCAAATATTCTGTAGCAGAATTTAATTACTCTATTTTCCATTTCATATGTTTCCATTAATAGATTTGAGTTTATTAAGTCTGAATAAGAAATTCTGTTTTTCTTTTATACAAATAATTTTATTTGCTCTTCTGTTTATTATATGGCATATGAGAATAAATCATGAAATCGACAAAGACAAAAATTGGAGAAGATTAATCATATATGCTCTATATGCTATTTTAAAAATTTAAGAAGAAATACATAAATTTTATTTACCTGAGTTACCTGATTTAAATTTAACTGAATAAAAGAGTTAAAAAAAAAGGCTTACATTAGTTTAAGCTTAATTTCAAGAAGTGAATTGTTTTCGCTTTATATTTGATTAATTTTTCGGTATACAAATTAACTTTTATCAATTATTTCTACAATATTATTTATTATTTCTTATAATATAAATATAAAATGAAAAAAAAGCTTCAACTTGAAATTTTATTGACATATCCAAATATATCCTTAGGGAATAGGTCTAACTTGCTAGTATTATTAATAAGAGTTTGATAAACGATTCCATTTCCGAAATAAGTTATAACTTCTTCCTTTCAAGAACGGGGGCTTCATTCAATCTTCAGCAATTGCGATTGTATTAGGCGTTTTAACAGCTGCTTTGGTAATAGAGATGAATGGCTTCAATCAAAATATAAGATTACTACTAAGAGGCTGCGATTTTCTCGCATCTTCAATGACATTTCATGCGATGATCATCATTTAGCTCACATATAATCACACTCAGAATTTCCAAGAAGTTACCACGAAGAGTCACAGTCAAATTATTAATTTGGAGTGGGGTTCGAACAAAACTAAAAATTCGAACGAGGGGTTAAGAAAGAGGTTGATATCATTAAGGGGCCTTTTCTTTTTCAGTGATTAGAAGACCCGAAAGCATTCCTGCAGCGTGGGAAAGCGATTGTTTCGGAAGTTTGTAGTCTGCCTCACCAGTAATCTTCCGAAGGGAAGCTGTAGAAAAGCCAAAAATTGGACTCGATGCTATCTGAAAAGCGCTCCAGAGCACGACGCTTTGGTAGAAAACCACCTGCTCCCTAGCAGCTGCCTCGTGTTAGACGTGACTTTGCTATCTCACACACAATTGATATCGATGGATTGTCTCAGATTTCTTGTCTCGTAGGAATCAATGAAGTGGCTTGGAAGGCGGAAATTAATGTAAGATTGCTGTTTTACCATCCAGGCAACGAGATCATTAAATACATGGGGTATGAAAACATGAAGATTAAGAAATAGATGAGAAAATATTTTAGATCAATGTAAAGTGTTACAGTAATTATAAAACGATAAAATATAACAGAAATTTTAAGGCGTTTATTAAGGCAAGCAAAATCTACATTTTCATTGGTTTTTACTGAGAGAATAGTTATAATTTTTCATAGGACACCCTTTTAATTAGAATCTTTCTTTGAAGTTTTATAAATGTTAAAGATGATATGTAGCTAGATGATAAGTTTAAGAGAATTTTTGCTGTTACTTTCCATCAAGGAAAAAAATAAGACAATAAGCAGTCATTTCCCAACATCAATGTTGTTTTGTACGAAACAACCTACCCTTAGAAGATATGATTCGACTTTAAGGCATGCGATCTGACACATGATAGTTATTTTTTTCCATAGTTTTATGTCGAATGTATTTCCGTATTCTGTGAATAAATAATAATAAAAAAACAGATCTTTTTACATCATATTTGGATTTACATGAATGCATACTTGTCAAGAGATGTAGTAAAGTAAATCTCAATCTATATATATTGCACCAAGTAATTCTATGTATAGATAAACTCTTCAGCGATAGTGAAAACTCTCAACTCAGGAACTAAATTACTATTACCAAAGAATTAAAGAGCAATATAGAAAATGCTCAGATAATAACAATAAAAAAAGACTTGGAATTATAATATATTCAAAATATTCGAAATTATAATAGCATTAATGAAATTTCAATATTAAGATGAGTACTGACAACAATTATACGTGCTCAATTGTAATAAATTTATAAAATATATTTTCTTATTTAAAAATATACGTGACAATTACTAATATTAGGAAAATACTAATTTTGATCCAAACATTTAAAAGTATTTTTTTAAAAAATGATAAGAAACAAGTAGTTATTACCGTAAATAAAAATATTTTTAAAGAAATCTTTAGGTAAGAGAATTACATGAGTCATCTTTTCAAAAAAAAACGAATATTGTAAAGAATAATTTTAAGAAAAAAAGAGAATATTTTTATAATTTTTAAGAATAAATTTAACATTTTTTGCGGTAGCAAATGGCGGATTTCCTTTTTTGATATAAATTATATGTATTTAATGCTCTAAGAAATACAATTTTTTTTACCCTAGACGGCAAATTCAATTACCAAATGGAACTAGATGATTGAATCACAAATTACCCGGAAGAAATCTTTCGCAAGTTTTAAAAAATGCTGAAAAGTATCGCTCGAAATGTCATGTCGCCCAATTTTTTTCTGAAGATTTTAAAATTCAAATCATGCATTAATTAACCACACAGCTACCGAATAAAAGATCTGGAAAGGTGCATCACATGATCTTTACACATGAAGAGAAGGTTTATGGACTGGCATTAATGAATCTTTCACGGATCCAGCATTTTTTCAATGGCTTACCAAGATGCAAATAGGTAAGTCTTGATGAGATTCATGGCAAAAATGCGTCTGCTTTTAAACGGCCACTCTTTCTGCCGACGCAGTTCTTTTGGAGAAGCTCCAGTTATTAACAGTAGGTTAGCCTTCTAACTTCTCCAAGTAAAAGAAGAGAGGTTGTTCGCTGAGCTGCCGCTGTATATACTCAATGTCTTGATATCTGTCGATAAATCAAAGGCATGTGAAAATTTCTTGACTAAGCGGTCAGACAGTTGTAAAAATGCCCCTTAAAACCTCTTTTTAAGCTAATAGGAATTATGGAGATTTTGGAGGAGTTAATTTCTGGATCCGCTCAGAAAAGTTTCGTACAAGCAAGACCTTACGTATAATAATAATAAGAAAGGGAGCAAGAGAGGGGGGATGGAAAGGAAGAAAAATTTTTACCACCCGGGCGATCTTTTATTTTATAAAAATGAAAATAATTACTTGGGGCAAAGTTTCCCCAAAAACCCCAGCAACTGTGTTCCCAACACGTGCGGCGACATTAGTGCTTTTCCTAATTACGCGGCCAAGAAACAGGCCAATTAAAAACGCAAACACGAGGCCCTGGCGCAAGCTGATTATTTCAAAAAGAGGGGGCGTCTTGAGGGGGGTGGCTTAATTACGCTACCCATTATCGTGATGTTGATTATCTTAATCAGAAGCCAAAAATATCTGTTCAGCTCTCCTTCGGAGACGAGCGGTAGAAAAATGCCGTAATAAAAGCATTTTGTGTGCTGGAGGATCGCACTCTTCTTATTTCGTCTAAAGACGAACAAAACAGAGTTTAATTATTCCGGCTAAACTGTTCTCGGTTCCCAGGTGTTCAAGTTCCCGCGCTATCCAACACGGAATTCATAAAACAGTTGCAAATTAAAATGTAGCTCAGCGCTAAAACTATCTCGTCTTTTCGTTTAAGTGCGGATAAAAATTTGCAAATCTTTTAATAAAAATCCTCATAAAACATTTCAACTTGGCGAATAAGAAAGATATAGAGTTAATCAAGACGCAACAGTTCGCACGAAACTCCACACTACTTTAAATACCGGCCAATAAGGAACTCTCCCTCCTCTGTTCCCTTTGCAACCTCCGAGGCTTTTTTTTAACCCTTTAGACGGCCTGCTTATGAATATTGCGGAAGGAACTAGATTGTGAATCACTTACTTCCGAAGTCAACCGATGTCATTTCTTCCAAGCAATTTACGACTGGAAGAATAGGGCTCTTAACATTGCGTGAGATCGATTGAGTTACTTTTTTAAGGTTTACTGGTACTTTGATTTTTTTTTGTAAGTCAAGGAACAGATTTCTACAAGTATAGCGATAAATTAGGGATTGCATTTCCGATAATTGTGAGAAAGTTTTCATTTTTTTTTTTTGTAAATCCTTACATTTCTCTGTCTGTTAAGACAATAAAATACGTTCTACAAGTTCTGGGGTAAATTAAAAATGAATATATTTTAGCAGCTTGAGGTATTATCAAAAAGGCAACCCAATGGACATTAATATCATCTAAATACGGTTATTATCACTACTGAAACTCCTCTTATTCTTTTTTTTTTAATCTACAAAAAAAAACTTTACAAAAAAAAGCCTTACAGAAACGTTTCCTTTCTTTGATAAAAAATATACTCCACTTGTTTTATCGCACATGCTTAAACATTACTTATTAATAATTGGAATATTCCCTCAATTCTCAGATTTTTTTTTCTGCAAACAAAATTGAACTGTTAATTCCCTTAATAAGGTTTAAACAATTGTAGAGAACTTAATATCGTTTTTTAAGAGAAGACTCTCAATAGTTTCGTAAACACAGAATTTTTCAAATATATTATTCTGATCTACGAGTTTAGCAGTAAATTAAATAAATATTTATTAACGATAGCAGATATTCTGTAATGTCTCGGTAAACTATTCCATACATTTTCGTCTATTTTTCCTGTATATAATAGACACAACAGTATTTGGACCCTTTGTCTATAAACGAATTCCCAACCTGAAGACAAATTAATTATATATGAGAATTAAATTCTTGTTATAGCTGCAGAAAACAGTTTAACTTAATAGTTATTGATGCAGTATTTACTTATTAGATTATGTTAAATTCTAGTTGATTCCTTAAAATTAAAAATTATTTATATTCTTATATTCTTCTTTATTATTCTATCTCTTCAAGTTTTGCCTTTATACAGATAAAAAATTTTTCATTTCATTTAAGAAATGAAATTAATATTTAAAGTTGTTAAAAAGTAAGTTATTCAAAATATGCCCTTGAATTAATTTTATTTTCTCGTATGTTTGATTTTTACATGTTTGATAAATTAATTCAGTGGCCTTAATTAAAAGAATTATGAATTTAAAAGAATAAACAAATAATTATCAAAGTGTAGAAACAACAATAATAAATATATTTAAACATTGTCTTTTTACTAAGGGGTGGAAATATCTACTTCCGGAGAATTCATAAGATAATGCATTGCAACCTAATTTAAATAATAAAAAATAGCATTTACTTAAAAAATGATGATGCAGATTATTGAGACATTTTTATTTTCCTCAACGATAAATTCAAATATTTTGCTAAAGTCATAAAATAAAAATAATCTATTATATCATATTTGAAATGCAGTTTAAAATTCACGAAGGGAAAGATAATAAAATTATTATTCCCCACATAATTTTCCTTAATCATCTTTTAAAAAATTAAAATCAAATCAATCCATTTAAAATCACGTCTTTAAATAGCATTTTCTTTACAGCGGCGACAGTTAAAATATCGAAAAGAGAAAACAAATAATCGTTTATTTTTCTTTTTTTTAACATAAAATGCACATATTGTTTAAAATTCTGAAAGAAACATCAAAAAACACCTTTAAAACAGACAGTATCTAACTTTTAAGTAAATAAAATTTAATCCGAATAAACAAGTAGGCGGGAATATTTTACTTTTTTTAAGAAAGAGATGAACACATTTTCTTGTCTTCTTTCTTAATTTTCTTTTTCGAGGCAAAAAGATTTAAAAGGCAAAGAATTGGCAATTAAAGGGAGTCCTGGACTGGGTGGAATCTGATAGTTCCAGGAAAAATTAAAAAGAAAAAAAAAAAGCACTCCCAAAATCTGAGTTTATTTGAATTTGAGTGGAATTAGAATCATCTTTAAAGAAAATATTTCAATAAACATAATCTGTTAATGTCCCTTACATTAGCGGAACAATTTTAATGATACCGCGGACAAATTCATTAGCGAAAATTAACGCGGATTCATTGAAAAAGGTTTTTTTAAGGAAAAAACCCATAAACAATCAAATCAAAGAGAAAGCCAGTGTAATCTTCTGAAACCGTACTCGCATATTCTTAATCATAAATGCATAGCAAGAACAATTTTATGCTTTTTATCGGCACATTTTTATGATGATAATACACTGACAGCGCGCCGTCTATTTTTTTTACGAGTAAAAATTTTTGCTTAACAAAACTTGGATTAAATCGTGCATCTTATTGCTTTTTTACAGAGTTTTAAGATTTTTTTTTCCTCTTTTTCTTCTTAATTCTTCCAAAACCTCATATTAAATCTAACTCCAGTGCAAAAAGGTAAAAATCTAGCTCGACGATAAGTAAGTAAAGTGAAAAAAAAAAATGCGGGGAGGGTAACTGAAGTCATCCGACCAATCTGATGTGATCTGCTGTCAACTGTTTCCTGCGTTGCATAGCTACCGCCAGATGGCACTATCGGTAACAAAATAAGTTCGGGATCGTTTTGAACACACTAAAATTGTTAACGGCAGAATGAGCTACAAAAACGCACTAGAAATTTAAATTACCGACTAACAAACAACCCAACCGTATATAGAATGGTGGGAAATCAGTTTAAAGGGGGTGGGGGGACTATTTAAGCCCTCATGCGAATAAAATTAATTGATACAACTTTAAAACAGTTGACTATGCCTCGGAAAAACTAGTTAACAGCGCCAACCGGAAGTAAAATGATTATTTTTACGGCGTTATTACGGCTTAAAAGAAGATAAAAAAAAAGGTAAATGAAAGAAAAATGAGCAAAAAAAGAAAGAAGAAAAATACAAAAAAAATTTATAACAGCTGAGGGGAAGGGGAGAGGGTGACGAAAAAAATTATGAATAAAATACAAAAATTAGGCATGCATGCATAGAGAGATACCCAGTTTTATAGGAACCAGCTGTTGATGAAATCTTTTCCCGGCTTTTTGGATCGCAACGTTGTCAATAAAACACTAGTTATTTCACACTGTTTTAGTTCGCCGGGGCAGTCAGCCGCACACATTGTGAATAAAAGAGGGTAAAAAAATCAATGCAAATATCAATAGAGAGAACATCGTAATGCAGCGACTTCTTGCAATGAAGAGTTAAAAAAATTCACTTTATTTCACCCTTTTCTTTCGATATCTATTTCTTCTCGCCGGCTTTCGAGGGAAAAAAAGTGACGGGGGGGTCACCACTTTAGGCTGTCAGCGGTTTGAATGAATTATTAAGATTTAAAAGTCGCGGGTATTTTTGATATTTTCTTCCAGCGTCTGATCGACTTATATAAAGAGTGAGATTTTCCTAATTTTTAAGACTTTTTTTTTTCGTTCTTACTTTCAAAGTTACGGCTCACCTATCGCGTTATTCCGAGACTTTTTTTTTCTCACTCGACTTGTTCTTAAAAAGTGAAAGCTATCGATTACTGCAATTAATAAAACATTTAAAATCTGTATTTTCCAAATTATTCTAATAAATGTTTCTTCTTTTTTTGCGTGTGTTTCTGTCTTTTAGTTTTAACTCAGCGTTTATTGATTGAGGGGAGTTGTATCTTTTAAAGAGACAGTGATGGCTCAGAAAAGCTTTAAAATATTACTTAATTTTTTTTTCTCCACCCTTGTTTTTCAACAAGTTACAACTCTTGCTCTTAAGAAGATCAATGAAACGGGAGTGCAAATGTTTCGTGGGGCAGCATTAGTTACCATACTTATCAATCAATCGGTTGAACTAAATGAAAAGTAATTTTCGTATGTTAGGATAAGAATTTGCCGATTTATTTTTCAAGAAGTTGGAAAAAAAATTGTTTTTTCCCCCTAAGTATTAATAAATCTTATATCGTTAATAAATTACCATATCAAAAAGATAATCACTTAATATCTATAATGTGTTGAAATATATTTCAATGTAAGATTTTACCCATATGAAAAACAACTTTTAAAAGACGACAATTTTTTTTCCTCATTTTATTTTCTCTAAATCAAAACTTTTTTTTTCTTTTCTAAAACTAAAATTTAACTACATTTTTTCTGCCTGAAAAGATCACTATTAAGCATATACCTAATTCTTTTGGTTAATGAATTGATTAATTTTTGTAGAAATTAATCAATTAATCTATTGATTAATTAACTTTTAAATTAATCAATTAATTGATTAATTTTTGTATTGATTAATTTTTTCATTATTGAGCATATACCTTTTACCTTATATCGTGTTAAATAAATAATAGCGTAAAAATCAATCCTTATAACAATTCAAAAGAATATTTTAAGCAGGTAGAAAATCGTGTTCACTTTGTCGACGTTAATTTTTTTTAAATCTCAAATACATAATCTCTATTTTTTTGGGTTTTTTATATGAGTAGATTAATTATTTCTATCTGGGAATATTACAATAATGCAATTAAGATTGACATTCAACTATTCAAACAGTAATTGTTTTTAAAGATGACTTTCAATTACAGTTTTAAACTATTTATAATTCCATTAAGTGAATTAATTTACTAATTTGAAATAACATGCACTGCATGCAAAGTTTAACTTTGCACGATTCATTCAATCATTAATGAATGAAAACGTGTTTGAAAAATCATTCCATAGCTGAAAGAGGTATTTGTTCGAGTTTCTTGAATGCCAATTAATAAGAATATGGAATCATTTTAAGAAAAAGCGGCCATTGAATATAAATGAAGAAAAATCGAATTTAAGTAGTACTTAAGCTCAATAATTTTTTAATACTAGTATTAATAATTGAAAAAAACCAAATCCGTCAAAGAAATATTAAAAAATTACGTTAATACATCTCTTGAAGAATTAGAATTTTTAATCTAATGAGAAATCCTTTCAATTATTTTACATTTTACTACTAAATAGTCTATTTTTAAAAAATTACTAAATGATTAATACTTATTAAAATAAATGATAAATACAAAAAGTCTGTTAAATCCTCCTTAGTTCTCTTTCGTAAGAGCTGTCATTAATTTTTTGCAGACTGTCTGGTTTCGTCATCACTTTTTGAACGGTGAACATTGTTTCTTTTAGAAGAAACGTAGTTATTATTAAGAATAAGAAAATTCAAATTAGATTAAAATCTTTTAAACTTTGATTTATTTTTAACATGTTTATAATGGAAATAGAAGTCTCCATTTTTTTTTGTATTTGAATTTCTAATTAAGATTTATTATTTCTAATTAGTAGTATGCCTAAATAATTAGCTATCTAAATGAAATTTAATTATTTATTCGTAGCTATGCGATATAAATATATGCTCAGAATTTATAAGGATAAAAAATCTACGAAAATTACCTAAATGCAAGGAATAGTAATTAAAATTAATTGATTTTATGACAATACATTACCAACAGTTTTAATTTTGTTTGTTATATGATTTATTAATTAACATTTGAAAAAAATATTTATCAACAGAATTTTAAACTTTTATTGATGAATGGAGTTTAACCTTTTTTTCCCCCTATCAAACCGCTTAAAATTATTGAATCTTTTAAAAAAGAAATTAATAAATTTCTACACGAGAAAAAAAATTGTGAGCAGCAAAATTTTAGGGGATCAATAAATATAGTCTTTTATTTTTTTATGTGTCAAGAATATCTTTACACAAGCTGTGTCAGTTGAAAATCTTAAGCAAAACACTTGGCAAACGCTAGAATGAATTCTACAGTTTTCTGTAGAGAATAAGCTTATTTCTCTCTATAAATTCATGCATATTTTTAGTATTAAATATATCCAGAGATAAAAATTCAAATAGTTTTATTTTAAAATATATCCAGGCATAAATAATTTATAAAAACCTTTCAAATATCTAGAAAAATCTTATTGGTTTTCTAGATCATTATGTTTGTTAGTTAATAAATGAAGAGTTGTTAAACAAATATTTATTTCTTACGGGTAGCATATTCTTGGAGATAAATAAATGCAGTCTTTTATTTTTTTTATGTGTCAAGAATATCTTTATACAAGCTGTAACAGTTGAGAATCTTAAGCGAAACACTTGGCAAAAACTAGAATTGATTTAAGTTTTCTTTAGAGAATAAGCTCATTTCTCTCTATAAATTCATGGATAATTTTAGTATTAAATATATCCAGAGATAAAAAGTCAAATATTTTTAGTATTAAATATATCCAGACATAAATAATTTATAAAAACCTTTCAAATATCTAGAAAAATCTTATTAGTTTTCTAGATGATGAAAAAATGGCATTACATGCTATTTTTGCTTCTATGTTTGTTAATTAATAAATGAAGAGTTGTTAAAAAATATTTATTTCGTACGGGTAGCATTTTCTTGGAGATAAAAAAATAAAAGACTGCATTTATTTATGTGTCAAGAATATCTTTACACAAGCTGTAACAGTTGAGAATCTTAAACAAAACACTTGGCAAAAACTAGAATGAATTGAACAGTTTTCTGTAGAGAATAAGCTCATTTCTCTTTATAAATTCATGCATATTTTTAGTATTAAATATATCCAGACATAAATAATTTATAAAAACCTTTCAAATATCTAGAAAAATCTTATTGGTTTTCTAGAAGATAAAAAAAAGGCGTTACATGCCATTTTTGCTTCTATGTTTATATCTATGCTTACTATGTTCCTTAATTAATAAATGAAGAGTTGTTAAACAAATATTTATTTCGTATGGGTGGTATAACATATATAAACAGTGTAAGTAATAGTGTCTATAGTGTAAGTAATATTGAGTAATATAGATATATAGTGTAATTTGTTTTTGAGTTGGTCATTTCCTTATGATACTATTAATTATACATTTATTCGGTGCTTGATTTTGCCTAATAATTATATTAAAATTGCGTTAAATCCAACTGCTTATCAAAGACATGCACAAAATCCAGAAAATTAACAGCCATGATACTTTAATAGTATTTTCATCTCACATGATGAGCTCTTTTCCTTCTCAACTTCATTAAAAAATGCCTGCTTGATTAAGGTTGCAATTAATTTCCCACTGCTGATCAAAAGACCCGGGAAAATATCTGGAAAAGCCGATAGTGCTCGAGACCGGGAAAATTTACTACCGGGTCCTTTTCCAATCCTTTTTCCTCACAGGACTGTGTCTTTTCCTTCTCAACTTCATTAACTGAAATAAAATTAACCGACAATGATGCAAATTTGCTCTCTCTCTACAGGAAAAAATTCCTCCTCTGTACCTTTCGCAACCTTTAAAATCAATTAATCACTGGTAGCAACCTAACAGAGAGAGGACCAAAAAAAGGGACACTTCTTTTCGTGGTATATTCATGAGTCTAAATAACCACTCCAGGGCCAGAGTCCATGTGTCAGTAGTACAAGACAAGGGAGGGCAGCGCTAACTACCGGTAAACGCCCACCCAAACTTTCATTAGGGCATACTAATGCATCGAGTCCCTCCACTTCCATTCATTAAGGGAAGGGGGCATATGTGTATGCAAATGATGCAAGAACCTAGATTTGGACACGTAAAACCAGGGTCTAGTATGGAGTAGAATTATTTCTCCAAAGACTCTGGGAATTAATTTGATGAAACAGATTATATCCAGAGTAAAAACTCAATAGAAATATTCTTCTTCGACAATTCCAAGTTTCTTGAAACATATAAAGTGTCTTTTCAGTTCAATATGTCGTTTAACCATATTTAGATTTTTTAAGGCACAAAAAACAAAAGTTTATCAGTTTTAATGACTAAGCAAACTAAGCAAAACAAAGATTTTGACAAGTCTCCTAGAAATTATATTTAATGATAATAATAAAAAACTAGAGATAATATTAAAAAAAGCCGGCATTCATATTTTTTTTACTAAATTATGAAACACAAACAAATAAATTTTAGAGTAACATGCGAGTGGTATTTTATTTATTTATTGTACCTAGTCTCATAAAAACGTGTCGTTAATGTACGATTTAATTAGTACAAATTGTTTTGGTAAAGATTAACTTTATTTAAGACTTTATTAATCATTAATCTATATTTGTTTTGCATTATTATTACATTTAATGCAACAAATAAAAAACGCACCATATATTTATAAAACATTACATAACATAAGTTCGTGAAAAAGGTAACCATTAATAAAATATACAGGTTAAAACTTTGTTTTAACTTACTTTTTAAGTAATAAATCAAATTTATTGGTTCTTAACAATCAGATATCAGTAATAAAAAAAATTTAAATCAATTCCTATATAGGTTAACAAAGAAATTTTTCATTTTAGTTACTCCTTATTACATAATTACATTTAATATAAATATGTATAGAAATATGACCGAGTGATAATATTAAGCGGCAAAATAGAAAGCGAATTTCCTGGCAATTTTTCATTCTTCTTTCTATACATGGTGTTCGAACTCGCATCCCAAGGGATGGGAATCCAACGCCATATCAATCAGACGATCCCGCCATAACTTTTACAATTACTATGAATAATTGATCAAAAAATTATACTAGCATTCAATTTCCAACCCCAATTGAGGATTCAAAGCCAAATGTGATAATGCGAAATGTGTGATTTTTCTACATAAGTTGAGGTATGCAATACAGATTAGAAATTTCTGATTTTCTATATTCTGTATTATTTTAATTCGAAAGTACTTCACAGTGAACCGGAAAAAATCGATTAATTAACAATGTTTGCTTTTAAATGCATCCAGCATTATGAAAATAAACATAATCGTTTAAAATAATCGGAACATATTAAGCCTAACCTCATGGCCGTAGGGGGAAAACAAACTTACTTACTTACTTATTTGGCGATGGGGAAATGAAGATTTTTGGCGAGAAAGTTAGTTTTTAATTAATTAATAAAAATTAATGAATTAATATTTGAAAAAAATATTTATTAACATCAGTCATCCACTAAAAGTTTTAAAATTTTTTTCTTGAACTTGATTGGACGAATAAACAGTATTTTATTAACGATTGAAAATTTGCACTATATATATATATAGGGAGAGTGTGAGCTAAAGCAGGAATTGAAAAAGTAACGCCTTCTTAGTGATGATTCAATTGGTTTCTCAAATATTTTACAAATAGGATATAGCAACGCAAACGAAAACTGGGTACATTTTATTTTACAAAGTCAATACCGTATTTTTGAGCATTGTATCAACAAGACACTTTAATTCCAGACAGCTTTCTGATAATCTGATTGAGAGCCATCACTCATGAAACAACGATCAAATAGTTAAATAAAACTTCTGATTTTATGTAGAATTTAAAACGTGGAATATGGCATTCAAGCGAATAACAAAATAATATTAAATTTTATTAAGATTATGCTCGTAACAAAATCCGACAAATTCAATATTTTCCATGTTCACAAACCACACCCATAGGCCTTGTTTCAAGGCACACAAACTTCACAGAACCCTCTCTGAACCTATAAAATCACTCCGGATTTTATTTCTCAAAAGATTGAATTTTCTAATAAAACGAATCCCCAAAGACAACTTCATTGTGGTGTCCAATAAATATTTTATGTCTTTCGAAAACTCAACCCCAACTGATAAGTCACTTTAAGGAGATAATTAACAAAGGAAACTAAATAAGCTACTACAAACTGGCGCCATTCATGTTGCTGATTAATCATGCACCGGAGACTTATTAAAATCATATCGCATGTTCGGAAATATAGATCTAAAAGTAACATCAGAAATATATGAGGATGGAAGGCATTCTTCTGTGCCCCCCCCCAACAGTGACAGAAGCGAAAATAGAATGCAACTGTCGCAGACAGCTGTAGCATAATTATCGGTGTTAATAGATCTTGGTCATCCAGGCACAGAGCTATTATAGCAAAGCCAGCTATTGTCGCAACTTCTCTGTGTTGCATCAGTAAAGGAAAGATACCATGCAATTTATCTTTCTTCCCTCCACCCCTTCTCTTTCTCTCCCTCTTTTTTTCCTTTCCCTTTTTTTTTTTTCCTTCTCATCTTGCTCTTTTTCGGGGTGGTGCTTTAGTACGAAGTCACTGAGTTATTCACTGACGAAATTTGATACCTTTTTGATCCTGATGCGTCGGCGTTAGCGTTTGGAAGATAAAAAAAATGAGGGGGGGGGTTACTGCACAGCTTCCTCCTACGCACTTTGTAATGACAGATTAAATGTAGGTAGGGTTACCAGATGTCTTATGTTTGATGATTCAATCTTGTGCCTTATATTAGCTTTCACAAGACGTCTTAATTGCACAGAATAAAATTTCTTACAGATGCTTGTTATTCAAAGCCATAAGACTAAAAAATTGTTTTGCTCTGTAAATATAATGGTCCAAATTATTATTTATTTACAAAATTTCCCTCATTATCGTCTTATTATTTGTACAGCATAGATTAAAAAAGCAACTATATAGTTGGTTGTTCATCGACACCCAAACAACCGTTAAATAAGTAATTTTGTCACTAGTAGTTTTGTCATCACTTTATGATTGGCAAAACAAATTTCATTTGATGTTTAGCTCACTAATAGTTTTAGTAAGTGGACAAATAGGTTAATTTTATTTTGATAAATATATTATTCGATATAATCGGGCAATTTTCTGTTAGTTTTTAATTCTTTTAATAATTCATAGCTAAATCACGTTACGCTATAAACAGTATCTAATAGAGCTGAAAACAAATTTTCCTGGAATTGCTATAAGAAATTTATTCACAAACAAATGAATAATGTAAATTAGGTATAAAAGATATATGTAATTATTTTGCAAAATACATGTTAACTTCCATAACAATTAGTATAATTAAGAAGTAAATTAATTTAAATTCAATTAAAATAAAATACTTTTAATCAACAATTAGGAAATGGAACTAATTCGTGGGATTGTAGTAAAATGACAAAAGTAACTGTGCATATCTCCTAAATACTTTTGTCTTACTATATGGTGTTATGTCGTCGCTTTACTGTGCAACATACTCAATAAATTTCAATATTAAACGGCAGGGTTTAATTCATGATGTCATTGAGCCCATTAGCAAAAACTAAAATTTCCCCTATTTTAAACATACTGATTCGAATCATAAATGAAATTTCGGTTATTAATTCTGTATATATTAGTATTATGCTATCAAATCATTCATCTGTTTTATTTTGATTTCTATAACTATAATGATTTCTGTCAAATCAAAATGGAAATTCGATAATTGGATGGTGGTGACACACCGCTAATTTCAGGAAATACGAGCTGAAACAAATAGAGCAGATGTTTCATTCGAAAGGGTTGAAGTAAAAGTTAGAAGAAAAGAACGAAATAAACGAAAATAGTAGAATAAAGAAATAATCAGCAAAAGTAATGCGCGAAAAAAAGTACGAGAACGAAAAGGATGTGTTAGAGCAGAACTAGAACAAAGTTCTAACATGATAAATTTTACTGTGCTTAAATCTCTACACACGGAAAAATAGTCTTTAAAAAATAACTATAATTATAAAATCCTTTTTTAGTTCTTATAAGACGATCATCATAAATAGTTTTTAAAAAATGTTGGAGTAATAGCAAAAAAATATTTTCGTGCTTCTTATTGGAAGGAAATGGAATTTCACTCGCACATATAGAGATTTTAAATAGCACTTTAATTTTTTTTATTTAACTTACTGTTATAAAAAATTTTTATTCATTATTTCCAATTTGACACAATATGCCCCAAGAGGACACTTTGCCAATGAAGAAAAATCAAATCATATTTAAAAGACTGAAAGGAAAATGCTTATAACTTTAATTTCAAAATCTATTTTTACGTGGCCATTCAGAAATATATGATATTACGACAATAATTTTGAATAGTTAAGCGATATTAAAATTTCAATGAAATCAGAAATATGTAATTTAACATTGTCTTCTAAAATATATTTTAAATAATCACTTCTAAAAGACAGAAATCAAATAAATACTTATCGGTAAAAGAAAACGAAATTTTGTATCCATTCTTTAAATTTTCAACGAATAAAATATTTTCTCGAAGAATCCTGTATTCAGTTCCGTGCCCAGAGCATAAGACTCAAAATCTGGAAGCAGAGAAATGAAGGGCTAAAGGCAATTGTGTAACGAAGCCAATTTGAAAGGGTCTCCGTTCTTCTCGAGTTTGGAGACAGTTTAATTGTTTGAAATTTCTATACAAAAGTTGAAGAACTTCGAGTTCTTTTAAGGTCAAAGATCCTTCGAGTTAAGGAAGAATTACACCATTTTCGGGCAAAAAACTGAGAACCTTTTTTTTAATCGAAGGAAATGAAAGAATTTTGGTAGTTTTTTTCTCTTCCATCAATAAAGATATTGGATTTTGTACAGAGCTTTCAGTAATATAGTGAGATTACATACGCAAAACAGAAGGAAAAAACATTCAAAATCAAGAGTAGTAAGTACTTTAAGAATGATTCTTATATTAAAAAGGCAAAGGCGACTATATGAATATCTAAAATATTTTAAAATTATGCCTCATTAATTTCAATTATTTTTAATTAAAGTTTCTTTATTAAAATATATATATTTCTTCAAAAAAATCGCAAATAATATAGAATAAATAACTGTGTTCCATTTTTTAAAAAAATATTTTTCTACATCTATAAATTAATAATTTCAGCTATCTATTTTCGATATAAATAAGAGAAAATCTCCAATTCCTGATAAAACAGTAGGAAGGAAAAATTGAAAATAACATATCCAAATATATCATTTGCATTAATATTGCATTTTAATATTCAAGGGTAAAAGATCTTCAAGAAGAGAATTGTATCTGTAGTCTATATAAATATTTTCTACTTGATAACAAAAGCAATTAATGAATGTGGTATAAATTTAAAATACATTTTCTTTGGGAGGATATTAAATATAGTTGAAATATTATCATAAGAATGCTAATATTTTAAACAACTTAGCGCAATCTACTTTACAAGTACTTGATGAACAGATAAATCTCTAATTTTAGAAAACAAGAACAACAATAGCCTCAAAGTTATTTTAGATCTTGCCTTGCTTCAATGGTGAACTGTACAATCTGTAAGAAATATCTCAATTTATATACCTATCATCAAATTTAGCTATTGATAAGTTTGATCTGATAAAAACGCATGGACATAGGCATAAAAGTAAGGAAACATGAACATAAGGGTAAAGGAAAGATAGCAACATATTTTTGGCATTCTATAAACTTGAAATCTATCCTTTGACCGGAGGTAAAGGATTCAGTGAAACAATCTATTTCTTTCACAAAAGTTAATAAAAAAAAACAACTGAAAAAATTCCTTGCTTACAAATATCTATTATTAACATGTTTTTGTGTAGTAAATGGCACGAAATTCTCTCCACTGACACAACACTATCTCATCCATAGAGACATTCCCACAATAATGTTATCATTGCAAATAAGGAGACTCGCATCATTCCCAGTTACATAATAATCCGAAAGTCAAATAAAGAAAGGGTAAAGTATTGTTAACAATTTTGACAATAGAAAATCAGTTAGAAAAATCCACCATGCATCGCTTGTATCATTAAGGTTGGCTACAACTGCAAGGTCAAAGTGCATTATATTTTGACAAAGATGCTTGCATCGTTTATTGTACGAAACATCACCAAGCAGTCAAACAGAAGCACTTTTTTGTATAGTTTCCTAATAGTTTTTTTTTCTTAATCTTTATTCTTTAGTAATATAATTTGCAACAAATACTCGCTTTGTAAAAAAAAAAACATTGCTTACAGCATTTTTTGCCAGATTTTTCTTTGTGCCAGCTAAATGACAGACAGATAAATATTTTTTTCCCTCACTCCTGAAAGGCAGTTGGGGTGGAGTGTAGAATAACAGTTTGGTTCCACCCCCACATCTATAAACCAGTGCTACCATTGGTTCCAATATCGAAAAGATTGGTTGGGGAGGAGGAGAAAATTGTTTTGTACTGGTTTATCTGGTAGCCGGAGGACTCGCTTTTGCAAACTTGCTAAACAAAGGGGAAATCCTTCACAAAAGGAGTGGCGGCACCGATGCAGAACCTAACTCCGATCCTTGGGTTTCTTCTCTTCTCAACTTAATTGTCAATAATTATCGAAGAACTAAAAAGACGGAATCTCTTCTTTTCCCGTAGAAAAGGAAAAAGAAGAGGAGTTTCCAAGGACTAAGCCAGTAGCAGAAGCCTCAGTGGACAAAGTGAGAAAACTTTTATAAACAGCGACTAATTAAAAAAAAAAAGATGGGGCGCAAGGAGCAGGAGATCGCTTTGTTTTTTTCATTAGAAAACGTAGAAAAAAAAGCTGGCTGTCACTTAATTATTTAGGACGTAAAGTGCGTTATTTATGCGTGGCCCCTGTAGGCTGAAGACTAAGGGAGAATAGTCTGATTACTGAAGCATTAAGAAACGCTCTCTCTCTCTCTCCCTTTTCTTTCCACCCAACCCCTTTTATCCCCCGCTTCTTTTTATCCCTCCCCTTTTTTAACCCTCCCCTGCGTAACTATGCACGGAATCCTCTCCTTCTCTTCCTCAGTCGCATGTGTGTGTGTCTTTTCTCTCTAGAGACAAGCAGGCAACCCTTTTCTCTACAATAATTGATCGCGGCCTTAATTACCAGTTTCATTATCAAGGATCGAAGAACTGGGAGCGTGCCCTAAGGGCGTAGCGCCCGGGGGATCTACGCCACCCTATGTAAATGGCCGAAGATAACAAGAACTATGACCGCAAGAATTTCCATATTAATACCAGTTCAGAAACTTCTTCTGGCACCCTTTTTACCAGCAATGGCTTTTTAACTTAAGGCGACTTCTTTGGAGTGCCTTTTGGTGGGCATTTTTCATAAAGTTCCATACCACACATCAGGTACTGAAATCTTTTTGATAAAATACTCGATTCCATTTCTCGAACAACTTATTTGATGCATCACAAAGTTCAACCAGACAACACGAACGTCCAACAATGATAAATTCCTTTCTGATAACTACCGTAAACTGGCTTGTTTGTTCGATCGGAAAGAATGTTAATGAAATAAGTTTGATAGCAAATTTTAATTGAAAATAAAGAGAAGTCTTTCCTTATGCGCGCTTCAGTAATTCAGTTTATTAATCAAAGTGTTTGATTCTAGTCAAAATAAAGCAAACTGCTGGTGGCAAATCAGCAACTTCTTGCAAATTCTAAATTTAAAAATTATTCTAAGTTTTATGTGTTGCTTTAAACACATACACACCATAACTAGCCTTTGGGAATACACTAAAGAAATATCTTCCATGTTTTATATTCACAAAGTATAGAAGATTTACACCATGTGTGAGACACTGAAGGCAATACATTTTTTAAATTTAATGGTTGAGATTTCTTGGTCACAAATGGTTAAAAAATTGCATGCAATAAATATTGACATAATCATGTATTATAATAAACCAAGACTTTTTGATTTAAAATAATGTTAGGGTCGGTAAAATGAAATCCATTATTATTTTACAGCCATCTACCGAGAAAAAAATTGGATTTCCTTCCATTATTTTCTTTCCATATGAGAATTTTGAAAATAATAGAAAAAGAAATCTGTTATTTTTTTGGTAGATGGCTGTAAAATAATAATGGATTTCTTTTCCCCCCAACCTAATATTTAAATAACTTTAAACTGGTTTCTCATTTAAAAATGTAGAAAAGTAAGTTTTGAAATTTTAAATTCTACTAAGAATTTATTTTCAAGCGATTAAAACAATTAAAAGTTTCCTTAGAAATAAAAAAATTAGTGTAAAATAAATAGAGATTTTAACAATAAATTTAAATATAACTATAAAAAATAAGAGATTTTTTTTCATATTGAAAATTATATTGGAGTTGTAATTGCATTATGCTGTATATGAGATACTGACAAGAATCATATTCGATATACTATAAAATATGACAAAATATTTAAAGCTAATATTTTTTTTCTAAAAAAAATAAGATATTTTTAATTAAAAATGTGTGTTACAAAATTTCATACAATGTAGTCTTCAAAAACAATATGTGTGTGCGTGCGTTTATACATTCAAACATCATATACGTTTACCTATATATATTATTAGTATTTCATATCTGTCTTACAGGATTATACTTATCTCGTTTTATAAATGTTTTATCATTTAAATATATAACAAAATGAAGTTATTAATTTAAATCTCTGAAGATCGCAGATGATTGCTTGGATGAAATAAAAAACAAGAGAAATTCCCCTCTAAAATTATTCAAGATAATTTAAAATAGCATGTAAAAAGATCGAGAAGATTATTAAAGCCAATATGCTCTAAATAATTTCTTTAAAAAATATACCAATGAAAAAGTAGACATATTAAATCAGCTTTAAAGTCAAAGCTCTTACTTTAATTCACAAAACATTTAGTAAAAGTATCAGTAATGTTTCTGATGTTTATTAAAACCTTTTACGACTTAAATATGATATATGTTTACTATTTATATGTGAATAATTTGATTTTATTATAAGTTAAGCATTTCTTTGAGATTCATTATATAAATAGGAATTTAAAGCTCTTCTTACATTTAAAAATCCAAGGGTAAAATTGGTAAAAAGTTATGTAAATATTTTGAATCACTTTTTAAATTTCATAACGGTAATAAATGTACTGTACACAAGCACTTTAAAATTTTCGTTACATTATTTATGCAGACAAGATAAAATGCTATATTAATAATTGCATTATTATTAATCATGATGATATATTATATTTGTAATAATGCTACATTAATGATTTTTGTTACTTTTAATGAATTAATATATGTTTAAGCAGCATAAATCAATGAGGTTGAAAACCAATTTATATATTTAATGTTTTAAGTATAAAACCAAGCAATGCACAGCTAAAAAAATAACCACAATAGAATTTCATTTAACCAACACTAAAATGCCAATCTGAGTTTCATTTTTGAAGATTATCACCGTTTCTCGAATTTAGTTTTTTATTTCTTCTTTATTTTCCTTTTCCTAGTCAGTGAAACCTTCCGAAAAGAAATGAATTTTATTGTTCGTGAAGAAAAACGATCAAAATGTATTTCCTTGTGATTAATTCGCGTCGGAATAAATGTTGCATCTCATGTAATTAATTTGTTAATGGAGTCGAGTTTTAATTCTTTTGGGCACACTTGTTATTTGGATCTACAGTCATTCGATAACAGGAGGGGCGTTTATCCGATACGCTTCAATAAGAAATGAAATGTTTTTTCAAGCCAATTAATTAAATTTTTAAATGAGACGAACGATTCGGAAGGCAGAAAGGGAAGAAAGAAAAAAAATCTCCCACAAAGCGAATATCAATCCATTTTTCATTTGTGGAGGCTTTTAAGTTTTCCCGGTCTATAAACATATAACTAAATCTTAATTTATATTAAAAAGCAACAAATAAATAAATTCTTTCATTTGGGCGACTGAAAAAAAATGAAAAAATGGAAAAGAAAAAGAGGCAACATCTTAATACAGTTAGCTGTGAACTGTGCAATTAATTATATTCTTTTGGTTCGGCAAGGCATCGTTCATGCTAGAAGCGCAGAAACTTTTCTATTCAAACAAATTCATTTTTTTCTATCATCTTCAAATACGACTAATTATCTTGTCATACAAAATATTGTCCTCACTCTTTTTATGTGAATTCGCCCTGCGTCAATAAAAGGCAGGGTAAACACCGTAATTTGTAGAAAGAGAAAAAAAAATGTACAAGAAAAAGTTCGCTTATAGAAATTCAATGGGAAACTTTTTTCCCTTTCCCATCCAGTTGCGGTTACGGCAAAGTAAATTACCAGAACTTTCGATTGATCTGAATGTGTACGTATGTGTGTCTGTGTGTGTACACGCAAAGGGGGGGACGAAGGCGAGAATTAAATGCGTTTCTTAATTAACAATAACAGCTAATAAAAAGGGGCGCGAATTCGTATATGCAGTCCCCATAATGCAGACACCAATTATAAGGCAGCAGAATCAGCAGCCAGTTGGGAGGGTTCTTCAATAAGTTTTCAGAACGCAGAAAGCACGTCTCCGTTCAAAATGGATGGATGGGAACTTTTCTTTATAACACGGCGCTGCGATTGTGTTTCAAAACCAATCATTCTTTTTTATATTATTTGCCTGACTTTTAAAATAAAATCTTCGAGCCCTTTCGATTGTATCAATACTACCACCGAGCGACCCGTGTGATACTATTTTAAATATAAGGGCACAACTTTAGTTAAAAAAAATATCAGTCGAAAAGTCTGCGTGCTTAAAATCCTATCTGATAGACTTTGAGCGAAAGGGAAATGTTGTAAAAAATGAATAATTCTATTTTTATGGCAAGATCTAGAAGTTGGATAATTATTTCTCTAGTTTTAATATTGTTAAAATGTAAATACGAAATTTAATAGAGCTTGTATTAATGATCTCAAACCATTTCGCCAAGTTTATTATTTTATTTTGTCTCGTTTGTTACTAGAAATTCGTCATAGAAAATCTCCCACTACATAAATATGTTTTTTTAAAATAATTTCTCGTATACGATGCATACAAAGGGACATATGAGTAACATATTTTGACTAATCTCCACGTTACAGACCTCAGTGAAAGAATTTTTGAAATTATAGTTCTCTATGAATATAATAATTTATGTAATATGGATAATTATGGCTTTGTGTTATATGGATAAATGTGGCTTTGTGATATAGTTTCGTGTTATATGGTTAAATATGGCTTTGTGTTATATGGATAAATATGGCTTTGTTATAGGGCTTTGTGTTATATGGATAAATAGGACTTTGTTATAAGGCTTTGTGTTATATGGATAAATATGGCTTTGTTATAAAGCTTTGTGTTATATGGATAAAATTTGATGTCTGATCTTAATAACAAATTTGTAGATTTCTATTAAATTGTTAGCGAATTTCACATTCGGAGGAAGCCTGTCTGGATTTCCGAATACAATAATAAAATCAAGAAGTTAAATGAATAAAATTTGATGTTATTTTTTTTATGTTTAAAATTTGATGTTTTTGATTTTAAAATGTAGTACGGAATGACTTAAATAAGTAAAATATTGTATGCGATTTTCTTTTACTACAAATTTTCTGCTTCAAACTTTGGTTTTTAATGGTCAGAAACAAAGATATTCAAAATACACATTCGTTCTGGTTCTAGTGTTTTAACTGTATAACAGCGATAAAACGCTACATTCTAATAGACTCTTTCATGTACTATTGCTCGTCACTGCCATGCGATTAATAATACATACGTACATACATTTATTGAAGAAAATGCCAGAAAGCTTCAGGGAGATCTCTTCCATTGATTTCTTTTTATTTAATCAATTATTATTTGTATTTCTTTTTTTTTCCTTTTTGAAACAGAATTTTCTTTCTCTTTCTTTAAATGGTTTTCAGGTAGACTATGAAGATATACAAAGTAAATTTGTAAATTAAGTGTTGTCAAAAACTTAACAAATTTGTAGTACAACCACCGTCTGATGGTTATATATCGGTAAAACCACGAAACCCATACACATACATATTATATCATATATTATATTTACAAAATATCATGCGTATTTTTCAAAACCTGTAATCTTCTCCTCACTTGTGTTTCAAATAAAATCTCAGGCGCATTTCCGAATATATTATTACTACTATTAAAATATCCCTCTTACACTATTTTAACCTTTTAACTGTCTTGTTTCCTAAATTATCTGACTAGATGATATCTTCTATTTAGGAAATGTGTTGTCCCTGTAATTCAACTAGGAATCCATAAAATATTTAAAGTATTATTGTGTCAAGTACAATTTTTGTATCGAAATATAAAATCTTGAAATGTTTAAATGATAGCTTATTAAATTTGAAAAACAATAATTAGATGCATATATCATGCACGCGTTTGACTCATAAGAGATTAGATATAAAAGCATAGTTTTATCATTCAATTTTTTTACTGAAAACTTAAAGTACACATAATTATTTAACTTACATAGTTTTTAACTTATATTTTAGATGGAAAAATTACAGTAAATAATTCTATATTTATTACAAAATTAGAAAATAAAATGAAACTAATTTTGTATATTCTGCCATAGTTTCAAATATTTTGTAGTTAAATAATACATATATTAATAAATTATTTTAACTAATTAAACTATTTCACTTATCTATTTACAATTAAAGTCATAACATATCTCGCCTGTTGGAATCTCAACAAAGACATTCAAGACAAACAGCAACTCGGACAATTCCATATTAGGACTTATTTAAATTCATTTCTGACCACTGAGCTTTAATTACATTTTTCTTCTCAGATTTAATATAGAATTTTTTGTGGGTTTAGATTTTTATAGAGATATATATTGTACTTGACATTTTATCAAAGTTTGGATGGACTGCTAAGTTAATTAAACGTAACAAAGAAATTTTTAAAATAATTTTCGAAGTTTAATTATTTAGTTGCAACTCCTGACTGTTTGGTCATTTTTATCTTTTTAATACTGATATATTTCATTCTTCCAATAATTCAACACTTTCCTGTTTACTTAATTTAGATCAATTTTTGATCTAAATCTGTAAACTAATCTCATTTTGGAATGTTAATATTCATCGAGCATTAAAACAGTAATGATTTGATTCATGAAAAGCAGAAACAAAAAACGAAAAATTAAAGCATGAATCAATCTGAAGAAATACTTAGCATGCAATTAACATAAGGGTATCTAGAACAGATTAGAACTTCAACTTTTGTCTAGTTCTACAATTACAAAAAACACAATTAAACGACGTTCGACACGAATTCTTGTTTTTCAAATCAGTAAATCATTGATATGTCTAGGTAAAAAAATGCAACAGGATGCAAATCAAGTGTATATCATTTTTTAGAAAAATATTTGGATTTGCAATGACACTAAACAGCTCTTCGATCTGAAATAGGTAGATAAAGTCTATATGGTGATTTGGCTACTTTCAAATAAGCATCGACGTATATATTTTTTTCTGCAGGCTCAAAACAAATGTAAGTGCACTTCTAATTTTTCTCCATTTTTTTTTATAAATGTTGTTTTTATTTGTGGCAAACATAAAAGTTCAATTCCAAATCCAAAATAATAAAATAGACATACGTGTTTTTTCCCTCTTGGAGCACGTAGTGGTCCACTTAAAATTCTGACAAACAGAAGGCAGATTTTTCATACTTCCATCAACTTAAGTTCTGACAAGTTTTTCAGGGCAATAACTTAAGAACATTCTTAAAAAAAATTGTCTTCGTATGTTAAATTCATGTGTTTAACTTTTTGCTCATAAGCGTTTTTAAGATTTTGAATCTCAAGTTAATTTTTTTCAAACCTTTCCTTTATGAATTTCATTTTAACGTTTTAAAATCCCACGACTTTAAATGACAGGAAGCTGATATTTTTTAATCCTCCTTTTATGAATTTTGTTTTACATTTAACTCCCACTATTTAAAATGCCACAAGCGGGGGAATTTTTTCTCCCCGGCAAACTAGGGACCTCGATTATGCTCAAAATAAAAACAAACTACGCCCACTCATTAAAATGAAATAAAACAAGACAAGGATATAAATAAATAAATAATAATTCTCGTCTACATTAAATTATTTGCTTTTCCTCGACACCCAATGAACAGAATAAACTAAAAGCAACCCTCTATTGATTTGTGCAGCCGCGAAATGATTTCGCTTTTTATTAAACATCTTTAAATAATAAGAGTGTTGGAACGTGAGCTTCGAATAGAATTTGGCAAGCTATTCTTGACCGCCCAGCTCATCCTTTCAACAGCAGAAAATCAAAGAGCACTTGAGAATGATCCTTTAAAAGAGAGTTAGCGTCAAGAAAATTGGAATGTGGAGGCGTCACTTCCAAATATATGATGCAGGTAAGTGAACAAGACAGCATCGTTTCTCGCAAGTTCGGTAAAGCGTGCAATGGTCAGCTGGCATCCGATCAATAGAGTTCCACCCCGCGCCCGGATTCTTAGCATTTTCTGAAGAGGCAAAGCGGGGCCGATTACTAATTACTTTTCAAATTCCACGCCTATCTAAGTGGCTGAAAGCATCCCGTCTGCTCGAAGCGAATTGAAAGCAAACAGGCAATTTCGGCGATGCCAAAATGCCAGCGAAAAATATACGATCTCTTTCGGTGTCTGCAAAGCCGGCAAAAATGCCGCAAGATTTCAAATTTATTCATGCATTCATTCCCATTGTACATATACATATACAAGAACATATACAAGAACGTGATGTTTTTGACAAGAATTGTGACGTGATGCTGCTTGACAAGAATCGAAAATAAAAATAATAATTACGACAATGCGAAAATGCCTTCGAGTGATAAGAGATCTGTGATGATTTCTGCCATTCCAGGGCAAATACTGTAGGATTTAAAATATATGCATACGTTATTATAATCACGATTTGGTTTGTCTATTTTAATGGCACAAGAGCCAGAAAAGGCCATACTGCACCATTATTATAATCACGCATAACAAAAATGTATAATTCTTGTTCGACAAATGCATTATATATACAATCATGTTGAATTTCTATTATGCCTACAACAATTCCATGAAATTGAAAATTTATACACATATTATCATAATGATATGCATAATAATGACATCATTATTATCGAAACATTTGTATGTGTAAATACAAGAAATACGTCATCATGCGATCAACAAATTTTTTACTTCTCACCAGCAGAATCTATGGTTTTATTTAAAATTCAAGACTTGAAGGGAGATGCGACCCAACTTTTTTTACTGGGACAGAAGGGGGAGGGAATAGTGATACTTCAAAAAAAAAAAAAAAAAACTTGGATTATTTGTGGGTTTTCTGTAGTCTAATTTTATAGTATAATCAAGTGTATAGGGTTTCGGTTATTGATTAACAAATAAAAGGTTTATACTCTTGAAATATTCCATAATTTTATAAGTATCAATCATATAAAAAATATTGCGTATGCTTATTCTTTTTAATGAAGGTCCAAATTGTGCCAAAAACTGTTGAATATTAAAGAGAACTATTACTAAAATTATTTTAAATTTGATAAGTTTTTAAGTAAGCAATGATAATTTCAATCTAAAAATGCATTAATGTATGAAATAAGAGTGAGATCAAACTACAATAACTACAAAAGAATGTTATTATTTTAAAATAGTTTGTTTTATACTAAAACACAAAAGCTATAAAAAACAAGTAAAAAATGAGTAATTTGATGCGACTTTTTTCTCTCTTCTGCTTTTTAGTTAATTCTAAGCTTCAAATTTAAAAATAATTAAGAATACGTATTAATTATTATTTAAAATTATTTCATAGTTTAAAATCAGTTTAGTTAACACGTAAATACATTTTGAACCATTTTAAATGCCGTTTTTAAATATTTTCTCTTTGTATCGTATTCACTGAATGCCATGTTTATGCTTTTTACACAGAAAAAAAAACTTACAGCATTCTTCTTTTGTTAATTGTTTATATTATATATATATATATA
>JAOUZG010008446.1:1857743-1871845 GCA_026289955.1 Argiope argentata
ATATATATATATATATATATACTTTAAAATTTGTTTTAAAAACACTAACTGTAAATTTTGACTTCATTCCATTATTGGGAAATTTAGACATTACATAAATTTAGATCTTCTCATCACCTCTAACAGAAGCTTTTGAAATTCTGGCCTAAATTTTATTATTTACTCTTTGGGATAATAATTTCTCACATTTTGAAATAAAATATTTTCTAATCTATTACGTGAATGCAGTCGACTTAAATTCCAAGGTCCGTTTTTATTGGCAATGAGTAGAATTTCATTCAGATTTTCCTTCGAATAAATAACGAAAATAATTCCTTGCTTTTCCCTGTTGTAGATAAATCATCTGCCATCATAATATTCAAATTCATTTCTCAAAGTATTTATTGAATGTTCAGCCTCACTCTTATTCAAAATCAATTTGACATTAAATCAATTTTACTAATTTTAAGCATCCTAAACCCCAACTCATTATAATCAATAACTAACGGTTAGTTAGTTCTTCACTTTCATTAATTAACTATTTTATTTAGAAAATGTCTGATTTGCGTTAAAGCTAAAAATACACGAATGTATATTATTTGTTATCTCGTTTCATTAAATATAAAAACGAATTAAGACTTTAAAACTAAAAAGAATAAAAATTAATTAAGTATTTTGTAGAGATATTAAATTTATTAAAATATTATAACTACAAAGTTAGTTGTATTTTAGGTAAGAAGTTAAAATATTCTTTTGCACTTTTGTACACAGAGATATAGCTATTAATTAATTACAGAGATATAGCTAAAAATTAATTCAGTATTTTGTAGAGATATTAAATTTATTAAAATATTATAACAACAAAGTTAGTTGTATTTTAGGTAAGAAGGTAAAATATTCTTTTGCACTTTTGTACACAGAGATATAGCTATAAATTTTTCAACCCATAATGTATTTATTTGAAATGAATAGGAATTATTATATTCATAGAGATTAGAACTATTAATACTACGAGTGAGTGTGAAATAAAAATTAGAGTTCATTTTATTAAATGTGAAAATCCAGAATTCGTTTTATATTCCTGGTTAAAAAAATGTTTATCGGACAGTTAGGTGGTTTAATTTGGAATAAAAAATAAAATCCCGAATTTCCGAAATATTTTAAAAAGTTTCAAAAAGTAATAAAATAAGGTTTCATAATAGTTTCAAAAGGTACGAAATTAAAACAGTTATTTTGAACCTAATTTTAAACATCTTTTATTAAATAAATAATACACTTCATGAAATGTTTAATTATCGAATAAATAAATATTAATGAAAGCTATGGATTAATAAATGTGCTTTTTAGTATTATTAACAATTATCAGAGTTTTCAACCATATACATAAATGTCATCCCATGAAACGGATTATTAGCTTAAAATTAAGCAGAAAGAACAAAAAAAAGTTTTAATTTTCAAACTTCTGTATTTGATAAAAAACAATAATAATAATTGTTTTTAATTAAAACATTACAATGATGATTAAAGAATTTTAAATCGAATTTATAAAATCAATTTCACAGGAATTGTGAAAATTCCAATTAATCAAATTAACACCTTTAAGACTGGGGCACCAGATTTTAATGACTTTTGAAAAAAATTACTATGCTAAGCTCAGGAATAGACTATTTAAATATATATATCTTATTGGAAATTTATTTTTCCTGACAATCATTTAACCAGTTTCTTATTTTATCTGATGAAAGTAGAAAAGTATCAATTTCCTCAACTTAGAAAATGATCTGTTGACTTCTATGAATAAAGCAATTGATAACCATTTTCCTAGGTGATAACAAAACTCATTTCCAACTCTAAGAACTCTGCAACTCACCCCTCACCCCACCTTTTCTTTACCTTTTGCAAAGTGATAATCCAGTTTTACAGCTGCACATCTTATAAGAAGAAAAAGAAGAAGAAAAAATCCAAACATACGTGCAAGAAAACAAGGAAAAAGACATAAAGTAAATGCATTGTTTATAAAGCATAAGCAAGCACTTACAACCCTAAAGACAAGCAGCGATTACCTGCGAAACAAAATAAAGCGCAGAGTCATTTAAGCTCCAGATGAAAATCCGCGGAGATCTACAGCGTCGAGAGCAAATATCATAGAGATATTTGTCAGAATTTTTTCCCTTTCCGTTAATGGTTCCATAAAATATTTAAGAAATTCAAATGATTCAGTTTTTGTGGAAGGTAATTTCGCAATACCGATAAGTGTACATCGGAAAAGAAGTAGGAACGAAAATTTCTTTTGTTATTACACTTTTTCTTCGTTTTTATCCTTCTCTCTCTCTCTTTTTTTAATCTTTTATTCTTTCTATAAATTTTCTTTTCTCCCTCTCCCAATAAGAGTTTCAACTTTAATCTTAAACGGGCCCTAATAAAAACGAAGCACAGGTACTTATGGATAATGTCCATATTTACCGCTTCAGCACGTCATAATAGAGCGAGAAGGTTTTGCTTCCAGTCCAGAGAAGAAATGTGTGCTGAGATGCCTTTTTGTGACTATGATTAGAAGAGATTAGTGCTCTCTGATGAGAGCACAGTAACCACTTCGCATGGGGAAAACGAACTGGTCATTTAAGCACATTCTTTTTATATCTTTCTTTCTTCTTTTTAAGACTCTTTGCTCCCCTCCCTTCGATGTCTGAGATTTCTTTCAATAAGCAAATCTGCAAATGAAGTAGAAAATAGACGATATAACCTACAGTAATGATAAAAGGCACTCGTCGATTTCAATATCGTTGTTTTGGGGGGGAGAAGCTTTTCCCAGTTCTTATTATGAAATAATGAGTTAACTAATTGGAAAACGTTTCTGCATTTGAAAGTAAAAATTCTGCAAGAAATTATTATGTGCTCTTTATTTCTTTTTCCGTCTGGATTGTTTTAATAAATTCTTACCGCTCAAGATTTCTTTGAAGTTCTACTTATTAATAATCAAAGAAGGTTTTTATTATTTTAGGGAGGACATTAAAAATCCTATATAGCAGAAGATTCTTAGTATTTTTTTTATAAATGAAAACCTTTGAATAAATTTTACTCAAAAAATAATAAATAGCTGACTTTTATTGTACCAAATTCAAGGCTTTTAAGAGAGAACACTGAAAATAAAATGGGCATATTTAGAAGAATTTTACTTATACAAGAGCAAAGTCTTTAATTTATCTAAAAGAGTGATCAAAAGCGATAGAGGAAATTCAAATTGAAATAAAAGCAAAATAAATTTTAGTTGTACTAATTTTAAAGAAAGTGGGAAAATAAGGAAGAATATATATAAGCGGAGCTGGAATACTTTTTCTCGAAGGAGGAAGAATTTACTAAGTATTTTAGTTCTAAGTATTTACATGAATTCTTAATTTTAACTTGTCGGTGAAATTAAATTAACATATAACATTAAATTCAATACTTTTAAAATGGTAAAATTTTTGCATTTTGATATTTAAATAAATTTCATGTGTAAAAACTCACAATTTTTCGAAACAAATTTATGTCTAAAATAAGATTAAGATTTATGAAAGAACTAGACTTTTCTTTCTTTTTATTATTTCAAAACATAATTTGTGGTGAAAGCATGATTCCCGTTTTTTTAAAAAAATATTACTTATAATTTTGATAATCCCTAATTCCAACAAATGATAATTTTCGAAACATATTTTAGGAAACTATTGAGCATTTTAAGCTACTTGTAGGGAATGGAATAGTAAAATGTATATAAATATATATATTTATATTTGAAATTAGTTAAAATTTGGGGTTGTCTTTATGAAGTTTCGGATGATGATGGGCATTTAATCCCAGCAGAGAATTTTTAAGAAACAAATGAATAAAGAAAATAGCACCTTTTCCTTAAGAAATGACTTTTGATAAAAAATTCATTTTTATGACAAATTCGGAAAGATTTAGTTTTTGTTACTTTTGTAAGAATGGGAGTTTTTACACAGAATGGGAGTTTTTTCTTGGGAAAGATATCTGAAAATTTACGATGAAAAATAATCTTAGAGCTATTTTTTAACTAGCAAAATATTTAAATATTTTTATTTCGTTTTTTAAATGTTGGTCAGAAATTGCACGATATAGAAGATATTTTTCAATCAGCAACTCCACTATATGTTTATTTTGACTTACTATTGAAAAAAGTAGTGAATGGAGGTTTTACGAAAAAAATACTTTGTAAATAAATTTAAAAAAATGGGGAAAGATTTGGAGTCAAAATACCAAGTGGAAATGTTGTTCATTAGGAAATTACAACGAAATTCTCATATTTCTCTACATTCTCACTATCAGGGATTAAAAAAAAAAGAATTCCCTTTCAACATAAGAAAATCGAGGCCATTTACATCTATTCCATATAAAATTGTTAATTAACTACACTAAAATCGAGAAGCAGGGGATTGTGAAATTCCCTCCATTATTCCCACGAACTTTGTATATTTATTTAACACCAAAAACAGCACTAAATTAAAAGGAAAGTCTACTTCTTTTTTTGAGTCCGAGTACTACAATAAGCCGCTCATTAGCATTTAATACTATTTGCGAAGGCTCGAAAAGCTTTCTAATTAGACTGTCTCTTAATTAAGGGGGGACCTTTAACCCAGGGCGATTGTGCGATGTCTTAAAAGGATGATTCAGGGAGGTGTTTGCGCATGGCGGAGTTTGAGCTGACACGGCAACATAAGATGACCGCGAAAAACATTTCTCCCTTCCAAGTGCCAGGTTTGTACAATGTCTTCAACCATGCGGCAAGCGTGCGGGTGCATATGATTAGCCTGTTGAGGGCCGGGTCGCCATTGGTCACTCTTGGATTAACGATCGATGAATATGCACACAAGGGGTCGACTATCCTTCGCAGCAGGGGGAGGATGCGAACTTTCGAAGAAAACGCGAGGATGCGCCATATTCAGAATGCAGATTCAAACGAATTCGAAGGCGGCGAAGCTTAATATACAGGGTGGTAGGACTGAAAGACCCCATGTTTAAAATCTGTAGATAAAAAATACAGGCAAAAGGAATATCAAAGGTTAAATCGAGCTCGAAGTGGTCAAGGCTATTAGGATTATAATGTCACTATTTATTATATAAAGGGGGAAAATAAAAATAGATATCTGGAAAGGTCAAATAATCATGGTATGCAGTTTAGAGAATGAAGAACTAAATGAAGTTAAAACGATAAAAAGCGGAAAAAAAGTGGTCTTATATACATTGATTAAATTGATATTTGTCCTTTCCCCCTTTTTTCCCTTCCTTTTCTTTTTTAAAGCAGCTCCAAAGCTACTTACAATTCATAATTAATATGCATCGCGATTATAATTGAATTATTGCAGGATGAGTATTGAACTGTGCTTATGCAAGAGGTTCTTTCTCTATCTTTCTTCTATTATTCATTTTCGGTGATTTATAGGGCAAACCAATCGTTTCCTTAAGTTCCTAAACGCTTATCACCATATTCTGGAGTTCTTACGATCACTTGGCTTTCATTACAATGTTCTGATTAGGGATACTTTCATTCTAACAAACTGGTACAAGAACAAACAAGAAATACTGATTCAAATCATTAAATTTTCAACTGATATTTTTTGGTCCATATTTCCGTTCTGCTGTCAATGGAAGTAAGTAATAAGCAGTAAAAAACCACAGGAATATTTTTCTCTTTAATATTTCGTAAACCTCTATCATTATATAAATATATATATAACGAATTATTTTGACTATCTTATTTAATTCTTATTAGATGCATTTCGGATTCGATTTATACTAAAATGAAAACTGAATTATAGTTTAAAGTTACATGCAGAATGTTTTTAATTGTAACAAGCAAATTTATAAGCATATATACGATGTAAATAGCCTAACAAGAATAGAGAAAATATCTCCTTAGATTAAAAATTAAATAAAAGAACTAATATTATCGTGTTGATTTTCTAACTTAAGAAATTGACGACTTACAATTTTGTGTCTTTTAACATCGATGATTATATATATTATTTTCACCTTTATCTTGAAGATACGAGTTATGCGACTGTTTATTTTCAGTAGAACTAGTTTTAAAAATAAAATTGCATAGTCTATTATAGTCCGTACAAAACTTTGAAACAAGAATCATTTTGTAAGCTGAACTTTGAACCAAGGATAATTTGGATAGAGAAAGCCATTGGTATTATTCTACAGAGTTGATTTCAGTTAACTTAAATATCCCGTTTTTATTCATAATTTTCCGGTATCATATACTGGTAAATCTATTCTATGCAAATACGAGTGATTAAAAAATATACAGCACAATATTATTTGAAAGAAATATAAAAATGTTTAAATGGAACCGATTAATTTTTGAAAAGCGAAAGAGTACATTAAATTTCTTTTCGTCAGGTTTGAAATTAATACTGAGAGAAAGCTAAAATAATTTATGTATTATTAATTTGAATCTAAAATTATAATTAGTTTTCCATAATCCACATTTACATATCAAAGATAATAAAAACTTTTCTTATGATGAAACTATGAAATTACAATTTATATTTATGGAGAAGTGGAACGCCTCAAAAACATAGATATTCAAATTAGAAAAAAAGATGTTTGTTTTCATAGAATCTATGAATTAATCCATTGTATTTGTTTGCCGAAAATATAGAAATTTCGTAGATATGAAAGAGACACAACTATAAGAATACATTGATATAGTAATGCGAATTCGCACACATGCACAAACAACATGGATGTTGAAAAACACTACAAATTCATTAAATAGGAGACGCGATATTTCGGCGCCAAATTATAAGCTTAAAGTTGGTTTTCATGTTTATTTATAGTGTTTATTTTTTTCTTACTCTATAAAGATAAACTTTTTTCAGAATTATCTAGATGTTTTTGATATTCTATTCCAGTGGAAACGATGATAACAACAAGAGTGATTACAGATTAACTTATAAAAAGCCTTATAGAACTTTCATGAAAACATTGTTTCTACTTTTAATTCTTATCATTCGTACCTAAAAGAGCGAAAAAATAAGCTTGGTTTTTTTTATTATTAATATTTGATTTAAATAACGAATAAAGCATAAAATAGTTCTTTAAAAGACTTCTTACAGAAAACCTTCATTATATTTTTGAAAAAATCTTATAATTATTTTGAATTATTCTTACTATAAACAATAACAATGAAGTGGATTTTTTTTTTCAAAAAAAAAAAAAAAGATCAACAATAAATATCATGGTTATTATTAGGAAATGTTCTTCAATACAAATCAGTTAGTTAAATATTTAGTCAATTAGATATAAATAATGTTTTTTATAAAGAAAAAGAAAACTCTTAAAAATTTATGTGCTTAAAACACCTAATTAAACATTAATTAAAATATCAGAATATTTCTGGGAATACAAAATAATTTCATACTAAAAATGGGAAAAAATATTCATAATATAAAAGTATATTTAAAATTAAATATAAATTTTTAAGATGAGATATAAACATCTACAAATTTTTTTAACTCATCTCTAATTTATCTCCTTTATATTTTTATAGTACACCAATTAATTAATAATTTAACAAGTTAATGACAATTTTCAATTGAATTATCCAATGTAAAAATGTGCAGTATATTACAGATATTTTAAAATATATACTTTTGTAACTGATCATATTAAAGTATAAAGATTGCGGTTCAAGTTTTACCGAAAGCATAAAAAGAATATATAAGAAATCCAATTTTGTAAAATAAATGATATAAGTATGTAAATACTCATTAGCGAGATTTATTTTCAGTTATTCCTTATAAATTATTTATGATACATAAAGAAAAAAAATGATAAAATATTATTTAGCTAACCATTCTCTTTTATTTATTGAAACCTTTTCTTTTATAATTATCTAAGTAAATGAAAGTACGTATTTAAATATTCAATAGAAGCAATGCTTTCCATATTATTTTAATTTATAAACTTAAATAATTTGAAACTTACAATTGCGAAAGTTTTATTAATAACATAGATACCCATTTTTTAAGCAATTTAAAAGGAAAGTATTAAGCAAATAAAATTCCTTGCATTAATTTTTCAGCTAGGGCATTCTAAAAGTCTGAAATTAAAACAGACAGCTTTAAAGTATTTCGGTAGGGCTAAAAAGATATAAATTTATTTGTGAATTTTAAATGTCGGTGAATTAAGTAAAAACGCAATGAACAGATTTTTAAAACAGTGAAATTTCGGTTCTTAAATAAACAGGCAGATAAATCAGAATCAAAGTAATGTTTTTACACCCCATGAAATAAGATATCTTCAGAATTAAAGCGATACATTTTATGAATTTAAAGAAAGATTAAAAATTGAGGGAATGTTTATATATTTCGAGCAAACTTCTTTAATGCAAAAGATTTTCTTTTTTTGTCATGCAGTCTTTATTAACTGGATAAAGCATCCTTTTTTAGAATAAAAGATAATTTATATAGTTGTGATTAGGAATAGATTCTTAAGGCGACCAGGGACCTTTAAAATAACTTTTTGCAATTTTCATCTTGGCAATTTGAAATTTTACAGGCATTAAGAATAACACTATAGGAGGTGACACACAAAATTTTAAAGCGTTATATTAATTTATTTATGAGTTACGGGGGTTAGTATAATATAATATTAGTAATAAATAAGGTTAATGAAAAATGTTCCAGTCGCTCCAAATTTATTCGAAAGCACTCCAATTTTTATTATCATTTACTCCAACCCTTTTGAAACAAAAGTTGGCATTAATCTTGAAGTTTGAGGACAAAATATCAAAATTAACCAATGTAATAACTCAAAACTATTTAAACATTATAAAAAAATCGGTAGTTTTAAGTTATTACATTAGTTAATTTTGATATTTCGTACTCAAATTTCAAGATTAATGCCAACTTTTGTTTCAAAAAGGTTGGAGTAAGTAATAATAAAAATGGAAGTGCTTTCAAACAAAATTGGAGCGCCTGGAACATTTTTCATTAACCTTATTTATTATTAATATTATACTAACCCCCCCAAACTCATAAATAAATTAATATAATGCTTTAAAATTTTGTGTGTCATCTTCTATAGTGTTATTCTTAATGCCTGTAAAATTTCAAATTGCTAAGGTGAAAATTGCAAAAAGCCATTTTAAAGGTCCCTGGTCGCCTTAACACTTGCCGTCAATTATATTACCTCGAAGTTGTGGGGAAAACCAAATGGTAAGCGAATAATGAACAATTTTGTGATAGTATTATTACATTAGATATTGACGATTCGTTAAAATTAAAACTAGATATACTATCAACTGTAGAGATCAATCTGTAACAGATGCGATGATTAAGTTACTAAGAACATAAGACACATTCTTAGTCTTATAAAACACTGATGCATTGAAAAAATATGAATAAAAAAGACATCAGAAATAAAGGCTTAAAGTGATATTTATTGAAATAGCACATGACAATGTTGTACAAGGAAGGGGCACTTGAGTGACTACAAGTTGTACCTTAACCATGAACTACAGACACATGGTGCGCGTATAACAACAATTTTTCATCATTTAATTTTTTATACAATCGCCATGTGGTTGGAATTTTCGCATCTGAGGTGACAAATGGATGAGGCACCGCGAAAACACCCGACCAATGGAGAATCAGTTGCAACAAACCAATTATTTCAAACATAGACCATTCATGGAACAACGCAAAGATACGTAGAAACAAAAATAATAAGAGATATTTTTTAAAGTATTATTATATTCAATACATACAGGAGCAAATATTACAGATACGGTTAGAACACAATTCAGTCGGTTAAAGTTCATAAACAGTTCAGACACTATTCAGACTATGAGGTTCTTAGATGAGTTCTGATACACAAATTTATAAGTGACTAAGTTATGATGAGACTTTTTTCACAACACAGAATCAGCATAGAGAGTTTACAATAGACTTTTAAGTGCTGCATTCAAATGAGTGTTGAAACATACCAGGTATACTAAAAATATTTTGCACTGACATTCAGTTATACACTAGAGGGAACACCTTGAAGGGGAAACGAAGCGATAAAAATTTCAATATCTTGTTATCAGAAACAAAATGCATCTGGCTTACACTTACTATATTAAGCAATGCTCAGTAAAATAATGGCGTATGAGGTTCTTTTATGTTATGTGCGCTGTAAGAGGCAATTCATTATCCCGAGTTTGTTATTGTTATTATAATTATTATTTATATGAGTTATTATTTTTGGCTTAAACCAGGTACAAAATTCATATTTCCCTGAATGTCATCTTTGCAGATGATTTCGTTGACGCGCGATAAAATAACGGAGGTATCTGCTGAACTGCCCTATATCTCCGATGCATTTTCACTAACTCACTGAAGAACCTCACAACGGTTATGATTCTTCAAGAAAGAAGTTGGACTTTGACCGCCACAGAAAGACATCCGGGAGAATTCTGCTCTTATCTGTAGCAATCCAGCTGATACGCAACGCTTTGGAACTCTTAACATCTCTTTTCCCAATAGTCTTACCGTCTACTCATCTACCCTATTGTTGACTCTTATATTGAAGCTCGTGTATTGGGATTATTTGGCATGAGATATACCTTCGCTTTTTTTTCGAAATCCAGTGCTATGAAAATACGTGATTTGACTGCGGAAAAGAGACGTTAAGATGGAAATCTGGTTTACTGAAGCGCAACCCATCCTGAGGTTCCGAAAAGTTGTGAAAAGTCATTGGTGAGTTGCAACTTGCTTAAGAAATATCGAATCCTATTTACAGATACATACATGTGCTTTATAATAAGACGTGGGCTTCCTACGTATCAATGGTTATTGGCAGTAGTCCTACAGCTTTTTAAAACCCTTTTCATCACATCTTCCAGCGTGATAAAACTCCGTCGCTCGAGGTTCTGCGGTTATTACACATGGCAATGAGGATACTACAGTCAACACTACAATGGAAATTAGTCTATGTACACGTATACAAAATTAAATCGGATAACTACACACAGTCGAATTTATTTAAACGACTCTTTTGTTTCTTTGCAATATATTCACGAATTTTAGATATTGAAGAACAATAAGATCACGACCAACTCTGAGCAAAAACGGATCAAAGTTAATTCACTCTATAGCTCATTGGTTTTCATCATTTTTTTTAATATTTTGAGTCGGGCCATCTGGAACAGCCCAACGCTGCGCAGCGCCGGTGGATGAGAATTCTAAAAAGACAGCTCGGGGGCGCGCGGATAAAAAGAATCTCACAGACGGATATCCATGAATACTCAGTAATGTCATCGTACACAACCATAAAAGATTATTGAAGTGAAAAGGGAATATTAATGGAGACCCCCATGGTTTCATCACAGCAAATGAGGTAATTCGAAAAGGTGTTAATTGAGGTATCTAGAGAGTGAAGAGACATTTGTCCTCGATGGATAACAGACACTGAATGCGCAGTGGAATGCATCGTGTATTTTTAACATGAAACGAAACACCACCATAGAACAGCCGAAAATATTTTACCTCTGAGTCCCTCTGTTGCTTTAATAATTTAAATTAATTAATCACTAGTTGAGCAATGAATATGTCCCTGAACCATGTTTCTTTCAATGGGCTGTTGATGGAAGAGTTAAGTGATATGCAGAACATTGACCAATATTCCTTTGAGAGAAAAACGCATCTCTCGACTTCTAAAAGGCAGAAATGAGGTAAGAAGTTCATTTAGCTTGAAGACCATCCCATCAAGAAAGTTATTTTTGAATTATTATAATCTGAATCTGAGATACAAAGGCAAAGAAATTATCATTGAAGTGAAAATCTCTGAATATATTATTCATTAAAAGTTGAAAGCTACTCTATACACGATGAAATGCGTCTATTTTACAGCCGATAAAAATTATTTATTTACAATATCACTCATAATAAATCTCATTCAATCACAAAAAAACGTGAGCTCTGCTAAGAAAAAAAATCCCAAGTAACTTCTTTTTGCTTTGTAATTAACTGTGATTAAATTCAACGTCAAAATAGAAGATAAATATGATTTTAACGGATTGCACTTGCCTCGATTAAAAACCTTCTTTAAAAAAAGTTATAACGGAATATAAGAAATTGAGATTCAGAAATGATTGCTGTATCACAATTTTAATAGCTTTTATGAACTTATTAACACTAACAATTAAATTAAGAGTACAGAATTTTGCACTTCTCTCAATAAGCGGATAAAATCTAGCAGTATGAAACAAAATCTAGAAAATCTGAGTTAAATTCTACTCTCAGCTATATCACTTCTAAAAAACTAGTCATTTTTTAAAGTGTAAACGAGAAATAAATTAAGGTTTTAGCTAATTAAGCTAAACAACAACAGTAAAATTAATAATATTTTTTTAACATGACGTCTTTTAAGTTTTCGAAACATAAACGTGACAGGATATTAGCTATAAGTTTTGAACACTATCAACATTCAGAGACATTATAAAAGGTTTCAATAATGATGATGAACAAAATTCTCACAGTCTAATTAAATACTAGCCTACAAACGATTAATATATCTAACAACAGATCTAATAACACACTTTAAAACTTTTCAATGAAATGCACGTACTAAATTTAAAATGGAACTATAGGATTGCATTTGTGAGCAAAGCTCGGTTATCCTTTATTGCATGAAATATTGAGGTGATTATTTTGCCTGAGTTCATTTACAATTAAGATGCTCATCTGCATAAAATGAAAAGGTTGATGAGGAGTTGGGCAATAAACATCTTGGATGTTTTCCCTGAAGTTGTTGTATTTATTGTCTCGGTGGGCAACTAATTTCTATGACATATATAACACGAGTAGCTACAAATTACAGGTTGATGGCCAAGTTTTTAAAGAGAGAATCAAAACACCGATAAAGAAAATATAAATACAGGGTGTTTGAAAAAGATTGGCAATATTTTAAGTTAAGTTTTATTTAAATGCTGAACAGAATTGTAAATACAGCGTGGCTCGATGGAGTTAAAACCCAACACTGTACAGCAATTTTTGCGAGCATACAGTGTGCGATCCTTTTGACAAACATTTAAATGACAGTTACCGAATTCATACCGTACTTTATTTTCGATGATAAGTGTTATGGTGTTTAGAACTGTGCAATTCTTTGTTTCATTTGAGCAGTGTCAAAATAACTTTAAACAGCTTATCAAAAGAAAGGCCATTGAACTGAAATGACGGTCATCATATTAGATATCAAAAGTAAGGAATATCAAGAATTGAGCAAACAAAAATTTGGACACGTGCCAAAATGATCGCACATTGAACACTCGTAATGTCGTTGTATATTTTTGTGTTCTCACTGCTTTGAGTCACAATGCAATTACTTTAAAGCAAGAAAGTATCATTAAAAAAGCTATCAAACCTGATTATCCATTTTATGCACCCTGTATAACTGGCGATTGGGAAGTGAGTATTCATGGATGATCCTTTTTTTTTCTGTACTGTGTGGCACAGAAGGCGCGAATACAGCAACAACGTACTAACACGTACACATCACCAAAAAATTATGATACATTTACAAAACACATTTCACATGATTTTGGTTCACATGTGGATGAGTAGAAGCATTTTTATATTGACGACGAAATGATAAGCTATACTAACAAGCTGGTTATCACAGTGTCCCCAAAACATGTTTTCTTTCTGATCGGCTTATCAATTATTATTTTTTTGTCTTTCAAAAACTCCAATAACAAAAATTCACAAACACTAATATAAAATATCAACATTATTGCTAGTGCAAATATCTATGACAAAAAACTACTTAAAGCTGATGAATAACGTGTTTTAACAAACTGGACTTTTTACATGTCACAATATTCCTGCCATGTTCTTTGTACGATGGTTTTCAATGTTCAATATCAAACACAGAACACAAACATAAGAAAACTATGATGAAGTGTTATTAAAACACAGACACAAATTGTTATTTTTCATTTCCACCAAAGCAATCTCGGATGCATCCGAAACCTTCCTCATCTCCAAATGACATTAGAAGCATTTAAAATACATAGAATGAAAGATTTTATATATATATATATATATATATATATATATATATATATATAT
>JAOUZG010008446.1:1871945-1922893 GCA_026289955.1 Argiope argentata
TATATATACGTACATATATACACACACTTATATATACAGGTGTATACACGTATATATGTCTGTCTATCCACATATATAAGTGCTTTATATATAAGTGAATGAAAGCATCACCTTATGTACGTATATATCATACGACAATACACATTAAAACAGAGAAACAACAACGAAAACCCAGCTCTCAAAAAAATGACAAATACGTCTCATATCTGACAAAAGAGAATGGCGATTGAGCAAATCAAAATCTGTTGTTTGTTATAAAGCTGGGAGACTTCGATTATGTACAAATCCATTCAGAGGACAATGAACACAAGGGAATGGGATACAAAACTAACAAAAATCAGGTATACAGTCCTTGAAATAAAAAGGGAATTAAATTTATGAAAGGCAGCTGCTACTATATCAAGAAGAATTTTTAATTATAAGATTGAGAAAAAGTTAAGATTACTATGAAAATGGTTTCAGAAATAAATGATAAATGCAACAAATTTTAATTCTTTTTTGTATACTGTTATTTTTCTAAAAAGGCATAATTTAAGTCAATAAAGAGAATTATACAAAGCCTTTTTTCATTTATAAATTTTCATTCATTTAATTGTATTTTTAAGATTTAAATAATAAAATATTTATCTCTGACAATATCAGATGCTAAAATCAATTTTTATTAAATTAAAACCAGTTATGAATGATAAAAGTTGATCATTAATTCTTTAAATGTTTAAAAAAATATGACTAAACATTAAATGTATATCAGTGGTTTTTTAAATTTAATTCGTGATTCAAAAAGATTTGAAGACAAAACCGATGGAAAATGCAATCGTTACAGTATTTTATAAGCAGCAGCTACCAATGGAAACGAAAACAGAGCTAAGAAATAATCTATTTTATAAAATTAATCTTGAATACTTCCGAGATGTATCACAATTTTAAATTCTTAACTAATAAGAGTTTTTCTTCTTTTTTTTTAAATTTTAAACTATATTTCTACTCCATAGATATTAGATACATTCTTCGAGAAATATAGTCATCTTAACGCGATGAGTTTGTATTATTTCAAGTTTAATTTTTCGGGCACAGAAAATAAATAAATCGTTCGAGGGGAATGAAAAAATTTACAATATGAGAAATTATTAATAATTTATTTAATTTTTGCATTATTTTAATTAAGCCAATAGATACCCGGGTTCTGTGCAGCAAATAAGGTGGGATAATTTAATTTTGGAATTTATGACGAATTTTAATGTCTTGACGTCTTTGCATACTATAATACAACAGGTAGTTAATAGCAAGTGCGATTGCATCTGTTACGCTAGAATTTATTTCAGTCTCAATTACTCTTTATAATTTCTAATCCTCCACATTATAAGTTAGTTTCAAAAATTCTGCCATTACTAAATAATAATATTTCTTTTCTGGTTTCTTTTTTATGATTCTAAAGGAAAAGAAAATATGATTTTAGATTTTGGATTAAATGCATTTTTTCAGACATTTGTCAAAGTTTTTTTAAAAAAATTCCAACAGAATCGAGAAGCAGAAGAAAGAACTTCACCGATATTTACCTTTTGAGGTAGTACTAAAAAAGAGACACATTTCTGAAGAATGTCTCTGACTGGAGCAGATTTTTTTCACGCGTCCTCGCCAGTGGAGTATGATTTGAACGTTTCTTTCATTCTATCAACAATATTTTTTAAAGAATCAAGAGAGATAACTACTGAATTGAATCACCGCAACCCAGAATGAAGGTATAAAAATATATTTTTCCCGCTTTATGCTAAAACTCTAGATATATACACACAAGAATCTGTTGTGTGTGGTTTTAAAACGGAATGCCCTTATGGTATGATTTCCTCCTTGCCCTTTCCTTCAACAAGATTAAAGGCTTCCTTTTAGCTTTACCCATTTAAGTGGCCATTCACAGCGACTCTGACATCCTGGCGCTTTCAACAAAGCATCCAGCCTTTATCGTATCTATGGAAACCAAGACCTGGGATGAACCGTAATGTTACTACAAGACATAATTATCGTGCAAATAGGGGGAGGCTACTTTAACGCGACGTACCACGCAAATTCGAAATTACTTTGATACGTTTTTTTTAACCTTTCGAATAGTACTTTCCGATGACGATGAAATGCTCAGTTAGGAATTAATACAGGCATTGACTATCAAGAGTAGACAAGGTAAAAGAAGATGAAGGGGGGAAAAAAGGAACGGTCTGTCGTCTTATTTTACTTTTGATCTGCTTTATTCATTTTTAAAAGCTTTGAAATGTCAAATGACTCGCGACATCTGAGGTACCAGAGAATTCAGTAAAGTAAAAAGAGTCATTTCTACTATGATTTTTTTTATTGAAGTCGGAGGAAGCTAGGGCCGTAGGCGGCTTGTTCAAAGGGTGCACTTTTTGGGGGGGATTCTGTTTTCAGAAAAATTTTCTTATCCGATTATTTCGCAAAGTAGTAACTTAAAAGTATCAAAAGTAAAATCGAATCGTTTTTTTAAAGAATCGGAAAAATCTTGCACTTAGGAGGATTACTTAATCATTATGGTACTTTAAAAGCATTTGAGAGGATTCATCAAACATAAAAAAGTTCCCAGTTTATTTTTACAATGCAACTAGTTCCGAAAGACTTTAACAAATTTAGGATTTTTATATCGGAAAGTTAAATTATGCAATATCCCTAGAAGTTACAACAAATAACGAAATATTCACTGTCAATTGCAAATCTAAGGAATTGGTTTTCTGTTGTCTTTTAATTCAAACTACTATGGATAAGATAATTGAAATTGTTAGCTTATCATTTAGCTCACAGTCGCAACAAAAGAGAAGTAATGAGAAAATTTAACTACCTTCGTTTTTTAAAATGGATTTTTTTTAATACTGTGGAGCGCGCAATTTTTGCCTTCGTCCCTTGGGAATGAAGTTGAAAAAGTTGCTGAAAAGAAGTTTTCTCTTCGGAGACAGCAACAATGTACCTATGTCTTACACACGGTTAATTATTTAATTGTTGTCTTAGAGAGGTGATCTGTAGCGCAGACAAGATTAATCAAAAGATTTGCATTCGAAAAGCTCAAGACAAAAGGCCACGTCCTTCCCCTAAGTACATCTCGATTTGCTAAAATATAAGAGCTGTTTTCTAAGAAGGCTCATCTGCTTAGTTCACTTCTTAACTAACACGAAATTAGAAACAAGCCGCAGAAACAAGAGGAGAGAAAATCTACTTTTGTTTCAGATAATGAGCCTGAAATTCTGAAACAGGAAATTTGCATCACAATAGAATCCCTGGATAAACTTGTTTACTTTTTTGGGAAGCGCAGCTTTTAAGTATGGCGTCACTTATTGTGTAGGAAATTAAGATCGGATATCAAGATAAAGAAAACAGGGATAAAAAGTCTGTTTTCAAATCGTAATCGGGACTGTTTCTTTTTCAACCCACCATTTTAAAATCTTTCATCATTAAGACTCTTAGATTTTTTTCCCCTTTCTTAATCTTTAATTTTCTAGGAAAATATATGAATAGATATTTCGTGAATGATTAGTAGTTTCATTTTTTTTCTGGTATCTAATAATAACACACGGTATTAATTTTCGCAACCAAAGAAATGACTTAAGTACTGAGAGCACTTTAATTATAAGGATAGACGATATTCTAAACCTCTGTTTATCACAAACCAATCTCGAAAAACACACCACCCCCTTAAAAACTTCACTTTCTACTGGAAGAAGCAATTTACGAAATTTCCCTTTCGTGTTACTATTTTAAAATCTTTTAGCATTACCACCGAGGATTTTTATTCCAATAGATCTTCCCACGTAATTCGCCAGCCAGCCAGGTAATGAATTTTTCATTTTTTCGTAAATAAGAAGACCTATAGATATTAATTTTTGAAGTAAATTGAGCCATCGTAGTTTTTCAAATATTCCCTGTTTAATTATTAGAATTAAAGGGGATTTCAGTTTGAGGGTGGCCCCCCTAGGATAGTGTGTAGTCTAATTTTAAGCGATGGTCTTTATCTCAGGGGAAATATCTTTCAGAAACGTAATGCTAATGGCCTTACCTTATGACTCACGTTCCTTAAGATCGTTTAATATCCTATATCATAATAGCCGGCTAAGGTTATTTTACGTCACGCATGGTAATTATGAACGTGGAGGTTGCTAACACGTTTAGCAAATACATTTTCCGTAAACATTAATCGTTTGGCGATCCCTCCCCTACTCTTTAAAACTTCTTCCATGCACCGTCCATATTTGTTTTATAAACAGTGGTTATGTTCCCTCCAGCCCATCTAGCCTCGAATTAAAGGGGGAGGAAGGAGAGAAAATGATGGACACAAAAAAATAATAAAACAAACAAAAAAATTTTGAGAACTATATTAACTCGTTTGAATTTGCATAGATAAAATAACCCACGACAAGAGTTAACGGTGTCCAACAAATCTTATTTTTATCGAAGCATTAAAGGGTACAGGGATGGTGGTGGAAAAAAAATCTTTTCATCGCGATTTTGCAGAAATTAATGCGCACATTTTGGGAAAAGAGTAAGGGTCCAAACACGTCGTCAGGGCCTTCTGAGCCCATGGAAGAACCCAGCGATACTTTGCATTTATCTACCCACAACACGATCGAACCCTGTAATTTTGAAGTTCCCTTTTATAAGCTGCACTACAGCAGAGCTCTGTTATTACAAAAGACAGGCCACGGTATTTGATAGATGATATCTTTGTGCTGGCGATACAACAAAAATGATAAAATTAAGAAAAATTCTTTTCTTTTTTGTTTGAAAATCTTTGTTTTATTCTGTTTCTTCATCTTCATTTTAAAGGCTTCGCTGAAACACTGCCTATCTTATATTTATCGTCACTAATTACTTAACGGCATTTTCTGAGCTGTTAGCCGTTGGTAAGTTGCAAATAATTGCCCAATAAATTTTCCGCGGCATTAAGATTATGTAAAAACCTATTTTACTTTATTAAGTACATTTACGCATTATAAGTTATTTCATGAATGCTTTTAAGCTAAGTTTATTGTATTAGAATTCTTTGTTGTCGGTTTAAAATTTTCTTGGACTTCAAACTTAAAAAAGAGAGAAAGTGAGTAACGGATGAATGTATTAAGTTACACTAAACTGAGCATTTCACATCCATTTTTTAAAAACAATTTTCCAGATTTCATGTATTTTCCCAAATGACTTCATGGAATTTCAAAGGTATAAACAAAGCCACTATAGCCGGACTAAATTTTGCCAGAATAAAACTTTCGCTTATGATTTTTAAAAATTTTCATTTTTGTTATTGTGACAGTTTTTCGAAAAGTTAAAAAAAGTCTCTATTAATAATAATAAAAAAAAATACTGATTTAGAATTTACTTCGGTTAAATTGTTCATAATTAAAAGAAAAATCAAAGGTTTTCTATCAGATGCTTTTTTTTACAAATAAATATGGTCGGCTCACTGAATAAGTACATTCGCCCTTTCGATTCTAAAAGGAAACCTTAATCTTGATTTTTCTTATTCACCCCAGATGAAAGCCCGTCTTCAACGTAAACTCTATATATACACATCACTTCCTTAAAAGCTATGATATCCACGGAAGAAATTGGCATCTGATGCCTGAATCACCTTCTATTCTGTTTAGACAGCGTTTGACACTGTGGATACAAATACGGGGAACAGGATATTTGGAGATACGTACAAAGAAGTACTGACAATGAAGTACGCCTTTTAAACTCTGCGATGGACTTGTTTGACAAGCTTTAACATCAGAGTTTTAAGGAAGTCTGCCCGTAATATATCAAATTTAAAAACCAACGGAGGGCAAAGCCTCAATTAAGACTAAGCAATTCTGAGAACGCTAATTGGGTTTGAGCAGCAAGGTGAAGTCAACTGAACATCAAATAGATAATGACTACTGAATATACTAAGTCAACAGTATTAATAGAATAGCATATCATGATAATATCACACTGTTCCTTGCTTTTATAAATTAAAACTAGTCTTAAACTCAGAATGGAATGGGACTTTTTTGCGTTATCTTATAGAATTCCCATTTTGGGAACATACCCATTTGAACAACAAGCATAAAGAATTAAGAACAAACAGTCGAAATTAGAAATACAAAATTTAAAATCCTATTAGTAAAGTACTTTTCAAATAAAACAAATACATGTATAAACATCATAGAAATAAAATATTCATATCTAGTTCGAAACAGCTTTAACATAACATAAGAATTGTTTATGCATGAATATCAATATTAAACGAACATTAATTCAGAGACATCTTTTGTAATATTCACTGTTTAAAAATAGTTCACTAGGATAAATTCAAGAACACATAAAACAAACAAAGACCAAAAGTTCATCTATGCATGAAATAAATGAAAGTTAACAAATCACTTAAAAGAGGAAAATGAATAAAGGTTTCATTGTGGAATTATATTTAAATTAATTTTCCGTTATTCAGGGAACCTTCAGTCTAAGATAATTATTTCCAATCGGAAAGCAATTAAGATGGGAGATCCGAAGATTACAAACAAACTTAAAGAAAAGAGGTAACAAATATTTGACATTCAGAAATAGATAAAACATTAAAATAAGGAAACATTTTCAAAAGCAAGGCACTCGTTATATGTTTAACATAAGAGTAAATACCTGAATCAGCACTGCTTATTTATAAACATCGAGAAAATATTATCATATAATCAAAGAAAAATATAGTATAAATGACAAAATATCTGTATTTGTAAAAATGAATAACGTTCGTCATTTTTTGGTTACTCCTAACAATTCCTAATGCTCAATGTAAAAATTAGAAAGCTGAATTTTTATTTAAAATTTTTTTGATCAGTTAAAAATTAATTTAAAGGATGAATTATTTTTGTATCCAGGTTTTATTAAATACACGGGCTTGCTGATGAAGTTAAAAGAAAGTTTAAAAAATATATAGATTTAGATTTTAAATTAAGGAGGTAAGAGTTTAGAAAATTCATATATTTACCCATATATTGAAAAAAGTACTGTTGAATGATATTCTGGGGGGCACAATACGTATTTAAAAATGCCATTTGTCATTTTTATACTTTACAAATCTGTAATCACAGTTATGAATCAGGCCTAAGATCAACAGTTTTGTTTTCTTCAAAAATATAACTCATTTAAAATTGTAAACACTGTGTATTTAAACCGTAATATAAACGGCTTGATCATTAAACGAAATACAGTCTAAAATGGTTGGACCTGAAAACACAGAACACAGTACAATCAATATTACAGCTCTTACACTCACAGAAACACACATACATAGAGGCAATGGGGGCTCTAAGTCTTCAGTGCTTCACGCTCGTAGCTTATACACAGTCAAAAAATTGTATTTCATCATTTAAGCTATATATTTATATTTATATATTTATATATGTATAGATATTTATATATACATATATCTCATTTATTTACGTAGAAGTTAAAGCTTTGTTCGTCTTTATATTAACATTTTCCCCGCCCAATCTTTACTATTGATTCTCCGCGCGACTATCTTTTTCAGATTTTGATCTCTCACTTTTTTTACTGGCCGTAATTCCCTTAACATCAAAAATTCAATGCAACATATTAGTGCTCTGTTAAACAAACAATCAAACACTTTTTTTAAAAAGAAAGGAAAAAGATAAAACACAACATTTTCTCTCGGAAACATTAAAAACCTTAATAGAAAAAACACACGATTACGAATAACAATCTTATAATCAAACAAGCAACAGCAATTTCACTACATCAAGAAATTAACTACCATGAAATTTTTTTCCCACTCTGATTCGATGAAACATTCTAATAATGTACAAATGGTGAAACGGAACAAAATGAGCGGCATTTTGCTTCGATTTAAAAACATACAAATTTGAGGTATTCAGAAAAATTTCTATATTGCCACAGAGTAGAACCTGTAGACAAAAGAAACAACGAGTTCACAACACATGCAGTCTTGAAAGGTGAGTCAGTTCTGAGCAATCTGTAGATTGGATCACCAGGTACAACACTTGGTTGGACATTCAACTACAGAGATAAATGTGATTATGTATGGTGTGTTTTACGCTTTTCATTCAATTATTTTATTTTCAAAAATCCCTGATGATAAATGATGGAATCAGCACCATATCGGTTTCAGCCTAGGATTACGTAACCCAAAACATAAGAAATGTTTGACTAAACAGGTTATCTATGCCTCATTATTTATATTTCCAAAAAAAATTAACAAAATATTTAGAAAATTATAAATAACATTTTCAAAACGTTTCCAAAATTTAATCGTTTAAATTTCTAAATTTAAAAAAATGATTTTAAAAATTTAAATTAATTTAAAATAAAATCTAATTTAATTGAAAAATGAAAAAAAATCTCATGTAGAGGGTTACGTAGCCTGACAAATAGACTGTTTAATTACCTTAATCACTATTCCTTTTTTTTATTCAGCACTGAACCAGGTTGAAAATTATATGGTAACAACCACATTTGTTTAAAACAATTTGAGCCACGAAAATATTTATGTGTACTGGAATCTATGTATTTATGCCACAAATTCAGTTCATTGAATGATACCACTACAAATATCTATATATGATGAGGTAAGAGAGGAGGCAAAAACGATGTTCTATGGAAATCTCACTATTACAAGAGACGAAAAAAAAGCAAGCATTTCTCATGTTTTCTTCCCAAAAGAATATAATGTAAGGAATCGAATAATTTCGGTTATGTCCAATGATTGTCAACTAAAGAATTTTGATTAATGAATTTTGTAATTTTATTAAAAATAAAAGAAATGGGCCAAAAACGTCTAAGTCTGGGCAGGGATTAGACCAAACTGGAAAATAAGCATTGGTGAAACTGACGATCACTCTCAGAAATTCAAGGCACCGATATGAATCAGATGGACTTTCCCTCGGAATCACAGGTGCAAAATCACATAACCCTTTAAGTTTTGATGGCCTTAGAAGAATTGGATAGAACAAGATTTACTTATTTCTAACGACTCCTATAAGAACAAGGAGAGTGTGAGGGAAACATGCAGAGGCACCAATGCTTAAAACAGTTATTTCCGATTTCTCTTGGAGGTGGGGGAAGGCTCCCAAAGAGTGAAAAATGGGAAAGCTAGCTTTTTTCTGGTCTCCAATTCAAGCTTCTTTGTATGCATCACGCCGAATGACCAAAAAGTACCGATTAGTTTGTGATGTCGTTTCCCAGAGCTATGTGACTCGTCGATCTAGATAATGAACATAGTCACGGAGAAGTTCGACTCCAAAATTTCACGACAAATCGTTCTCTCACATTGAATAAAAATGCAAAACAATCGCAAAAAACACAACGCTAAAATTCACCGGGAGGTTAAGAAATGTGAGGTATGTCTTCCGGTAGTCCATTATCTTTCGGAGGACAACTTGAGCTTTAAAAGGGGTTTCACTGGAGCAGATGTAAATCAGTACTTGGATGGTAGACAACAAATGCACAGACATTGACATTAAATGAAAGTGAACGGGTGTCGAGGTGAGGTGGGAGGAAAGAATAAAGTTTGACCATTCTTCCTACAAAATAAGGACTGGAAACATCAGGTTAAAAATCTTCTCTCATCATCGACGTCACGAGCTGCTCCTTTATTGTTGTTGATTCTTATCTTTCATGGTAATCGGATGCTCTCCTCCACTCATAGTGGGCATGGATGCATAGTTCCGAATCTGATGAAGAGAAATAAGTTGATTGGGAAACGAGCTGTGGCTCTGTTTCACTTCCATGGACCCCATAGGATTTGTGCTCTTCGGAAAATTAATGGGTTCATAAGGGAAATATGAGGTACGAGTTGCTGACGGCATAGACAGCTGAGGTCCTGAAGAAATTGGCAGCATCCCAGATTGAATGGGAGTGAATGCTGAGGTATTCTTACTCGTGGGTGGAGGATGAGGTTGTGTCATGGGCGAAGTATCGTATTGGTTTTGACCCAAGTGTGAGCCCAGGTCATGGTCCCTGCCGTTAGTATGATTGGCATTATTGGCCACCATCTGTTGCTGCTGTTGTTGTTGCTGCTGCTGCTGCTGTTGCTGGTGGCGAGGATCCATGTGGAGTCTCGCGTGGTGGTCGTTCATACTATTTTGAAGACATGTCTCGGACACGTGTGGATGTAAATGATGAGAAGGTGGAGACATAGGTGAACCCATCGAGGGGTCTCCCATTCCATGATGAGTATCAGATGCAACCGAAGTTGTTGTTTTAGTCCAATAATTGTCCGCGGGTGTGGGCCCACGAAGCGATTGATTGGAAGGTATATTGAGGTTATTATTGTTGGTGAGAGGTGGCAACGGACGTTTCTCCAGACGGTCTGCATGCTTCTGCATATGTTTGGCAAGGTATGTTTCCTGCGTATATGACTTCCCACAAAACTGACAGATATGTGTTTTGAGGTGCTTCGACTCTTTGTGTTTCGGTATGTGCTCCAAAAGACCCGCTTCATCAGCGAAACATTTGTAGCAGCTGTTACACTTGTATGGCTTGTCTGTCTGGTGACATCGAGAGTGGGACTGTAAATTGGACAATTGCGAGAAGGCCTTGTTGCAGCCTGGTGCACGACACTTGTATGGCTTATCTCCAGTGTGCGTCCGGATATGCTGTTGGAGGTGGGACAGCTGTGTGAACTTCCTCTGGCAGATCTCGCACCGATATGGCTTGATACCCAGGTGGATACGCGTATGTTGAGACAGGTACGAGGAGTTGGCGAACGCCTTCGAGCATTGGGAGCACTTGTACGGTTTGGCCTCACGCATGTGGATTTGAGTGTGTAGCTGCAAGTCTGCCTTGGACCCAAAGATCTGGAAAGAGTAGAGAGGGATTGCAATCAGTCACGAGTTTTTGGTTCGTTTCAGAAAGTGATTTTGGAAAAACTGGCCTACCACACCATTTGAAAGGTCATTACGAGGCAATTTTGAAAAAGAGTCCAAAACGAAACTTTAAAATTTTGTCCTATTTTAATCTGCATGACTTGTTGTCAGCTTCATTTTTTCAAATTTTGATTCAAATAATTAATCTATTAAATTTTTCAATAATCATTTTAAATTGCTTTTAACTTTTAAGGGGAGTCATTACAGGCTAATTTTGTTGGCCAAGGCAGGCTGCAGCTAAACACTTTGGAGTGGCCTCTCTGGGCATGGTGTGGCTCTGGCAGTGAGCATGAACCGGATTGGCCGCGCGTGGCCACAGTAATGCCTGGAGGGGGACACACTCCTGAAGCACTGGGCCACGAAAATCCTCCAATCCGGTGCACGGCAGGAAGAAAGAAAAGGAAGGGAAAGACACAGAATAACATATAACATAAAAACGAACACAAAATTAAAACAATTAAATTATTATAAAACACAGCTATACATAAAATACAAGATAAACCAATACATTACAATAACAGATAATTTCGGTAAGATTTCTTTCTGCAAACTGGAATGTTTTTCTTTCATTCCGAATGAAAATCTGTACAGCGAAGCACGAAATGATAACCATTTGTGTTCTAAAGAAAAATTGTACTTGATTGTGATTTTACATTTTAATTGCTATATGATTCATGATTTAAAAGTATTTCTCGAATTTTATATAAAATAACAATCATTTACGAAATAAATTTATAAAAATTTGGAAGTTATCATTAATGGCATGAACAACCTTATATTAAATTTATGGTAGTAATTAACAGCAAATGAAATTTGGTATCAGTGCCTAATATAAATTTTCTTTCTTTAAGTTTTGCATAATTTCTATAAATTGTGCAAGACTTAAAGAAATTCCTGCGGAAATTATATTCCTTATATAAAAATAGCACGATTACTTTAAAGATAATTGATGAGTGAATAAAGAATTTTAAAAATAAAGTTTTAACTATATAAAATACAAGAGTAATGAAGATCAAATTTGTTATTTTTCCTTCCTCAATATTTAATATAAATAAGTTATACATATATATAAAAATGAAAGATGAATAGAACAATTTCTGTCAGCACTTTGAATCTAATAAAAAATTATAGTTCAGTTTATCAGAATTGCACCTATCCGTTCCAACTGCTTAGAAAAATAAACTCTACTTTCAGTTACTAAACCGAAAATTTTTACTCAACTTGTAAGGAAAATAAAATAAGAGCGCGCGCAATAACTAGAGGAAAAAAATAAAATTGAAGTTTCATTTATTTCCCAACAGATGCCGCCACTAATACGAAAATTCTTTTTCACGAAGAGAAGGAAAAGTTACTGTTTCGTACTACAGCGCCAAAAAAGAGAATAGAATCTTTGCTTTAATGACTGATAAATTATCTGTGAATGTAATTAAAGTGACAGTCACGGTATAAATCTTTAACAGTAAAATAAAGAATATAAAAAGAAACAAAAAATGAGTTCACTGTTAAATGTTTTTTGGAAAATATTCAATAGATAGAATATTTAATATTTGAAACGAACTCAATTGTGGCAGGGGGGGAAAAATAGTTTAAACGTATCGAATCCCAAATTTTTTTATATTTCTTAACTCACATAATAATTATTTCAGATACTCTGGTTCAATTTTTAAAAATATGATAAAAGGAGATTTTAAGAAATAATTTTAGTAAACAATCCCGGCAATAATATTTCATAACATAACAATGACTTATTTTACTTTTTAAAACAAAGAAATTATCATAAATCTGAATTGCAAACATTAGTTGAGTTTTTGAGGTACAGAATTGTATTAATTTAAGCCATGTTGCAGTTTGAACACCTCCATTCCAAAGAACATTGCATGTCAATCAAACAGTATGCGCTGGAATAAAAACTTAGTTTCGAGAATAGTAAATATCAAAAAAGAAAAGTTGGTAAAATACATAAAAGTTCACGCAAGAAAAGAAAAGCTTGTTGAAAAAGAGAAAAAGCGACGGTAAAAAAAATGAAGAGGAAAGGCTGATTACATTATTTCGCCTCAAATAAAATAGATTTAAAATTCCGGGCGCGTTATTTGTTCAATTGATATCCATTACAGATTTATTTTCTTCCACCTTTATTGCATCAAATTTAACTTTTTAGCGAGATCTCCACCACTGTTCACACTCTACACCCCATCTAATTACGTTTAGTGTTCTTATTTGCGATTTGCAATTTTTTTTATCTTACCATTTTTTTTCTTTTCGCTCTGCTCATCCTATTATTGGCATAGAGCAAGAAAAGGAAGGCAAAGAACTAGAAAGAAGGAGATAGAAAGATGCTGGTGTAAATTATAATTTGCCTACGCCCTAAAGGCAATAACTTCAGTCGGCGCTAATATCAATTAGCCAGAACCAGATTAATATTTCCAACACGAGCTTTTGCCTTTGAACGGAAAGCTTTTGTTTTATTATTAGCTGGGTCATTTTTTTTCTTTCGGCTTCAGTATGGGGATACAAATCTTATTTTCTTACTATCCTCACGGTTTTCTTTATTACGCCGGGTCTATTTGTTATTAAAATATGATTAGCGTTTGAAAAAAAAGTTTAAATGTTGGTAATTATGAGAACAGTGATTAATTATGTCAGCACACAACGCGAAATTTATTTAGGCAAAAGATTACGAATATATATTTTTTAAATTTGCTTCCAATTGTTACTCCTTAGTCCTTCTCCCCTCCTCCTCCTCTTCGGCTAAGAAGCAAAAAGTTTCCCTACCCTCCCTCTTTATACTTATTATGTTATTGTTTTTCTTTTCCACTAGCCCACCTCTAGGAGCATTCTTTTTGGTATTTTTTAAGCTCTTCGTTGAAGCAGTATTAACAGAAGAAAAAAAAGATGATAAAAAAATTCGTTTATAAAATGCGCCCGGGTAATACGATATACAGCCGCAAAAAAAAAAAAAAAAAAAAAAAAAAACCGTTTGCTCTTTCACACCATTGCCATCGCTCAGGAACTAAAAAAAAATTAGGATTGTTTTATAAAATGGGCTAATATTTTTTTTCTCTTTATCACGTTGTCTTTCCAAATCGAGAACAAAAATAAGAAAATTTTATAAGAAAGCTTACTTAGGTATGATTTTTTAACGCATGAAATTATATTTGGCTGTTAAATTTTATACGAGATTAACTAAATAAACTGAAACTAGGTGATAAAAGAATAACTTAATGGCTAATTAGCGTTTTTATTAAATTAATTTTGTAACAAGCCAATTTAAAATGAGCCAAATAATTAACAAAAACTAAAGATGACATAGTTCGGCGAATGAAAATAGTAAATAATACTAGATGAAATAATAGTAAATAGATTAGTTAAACTCGATGAACATAGTAAATAATATTAGACAAAATATGAAAGTAAATATGTTAATATCATTTAAAACGAAAAAAAAAATATTATAAAATTGAGTATAACGGATTTTAGTTGCAAATATTCTGCTTATTTTGATTTTGAATGCCAAAAATGTTTTAAGAGAGAATGGAATCGTGAATGATAGATAGCCAATAGAAAAAAAAGTTTTTTGTATATAGAAAATATCGAAACGCATTGGAGAAGATACTCAAGTGCAATCCATGAATCTAAAACTTAATATATTTCACCAATCTAAACGCCCTTTAGGGAGATTGGAAAACCCACTAAAAGCTGCCCAAGAAACGCTACCCAAATCCAGTCGATAATAAAATTTAAAATAATACCCGTTAGCCTCTCTGAGGATGTCCATCCAAATGGGGATGGCAAGCAAGGGGGATTATTTTACTATCCACCCCTCTGCGCTACCTGCAGCAACTCCCCTCGCCTCCCTCTCCACTCCCAACTTCGCAGGGGCTCTTCTAATTAAAGCAGCTTCGTTTTCCTCAGTTGCCATTAACATCGTATTCCCGGGCTGCTGGGGGAACACGCTCGGTTGCAGCACATAATCACCATTTCCGAAGAATCACGTGCAAAACACCCGAGTGGAATTAAAAGAAATGCGTCGCTCTCTCTCTCAAACCAAACCGAGACTTAGTTTTGTTTTGTTTTCTTCCACTTAGCATTCGACCGCCACTGAAATATTCTACACCCCTCTTCCCACCTCGCAGAAGAAAAAGACACTTCCAGCATTTCTTGGAGTGGAAAAGCAAACGGAATGGCCACCCTGTTTTGCATTGCATCGGACCAAAACCCGAGAGAGAGAGAGAAAGAGTTACCTAAGATTCGTGATTTTTAAAATTAATATGAAAGTGGCCTCGAAGGATAAAACTAAAGAATTCATTAAAATAAAAAAAATCATTATTACTGTGAGATATGAGTGTTATCATTTAAAATAAGAAGGATCAAAATTTGGTTTCGAAATTGGCATTTTTGAAAAAATGATTTAGAAAAAAAATGTGACATTTTCCAAAACATTGAGGGCAACATAATGATTATGTTGCCGCTGTAAATTACCGATTAATTTCTTAAATGACCTCGTGTTTAGTTAATTTTACAGCATTCAACATATACTAATAAGCCTTAAAATCTGAATATAAAGAAATTAAATTTATGATTACCACCAAAAGTTGATGGAAGAAAAATTTAATTCTGCTTTTTAGAAAAAAAAATCAAATAGTTTTTTATATAAGTAATATAGCTTTCCGTTCCTCATCAAAAGAAATCACTGAATGACGATCAATAGTACAAAAAACATTTAAGAATATTAAGAATCATCAATTAGTTTCAATATTCAACCTACAAATGGCTCGTTAACGTAAGAGAAATGCGGAGCGCGATATTTACAAAGCCTCCACTGGGATATGCAAAAGCTTCTTCATCATCATGTTGATGGAGTAACATTAAGTAGTTCTTATCAAAACAGCTTTCAGACAGTTCTTCGCACGCGAGAAGGAACGAAAAAAAAGTACCAAAAAGAAGATGAAAGGCTTAGAATGAACCTCTACTAGTCAGAAACTAGAAAAGTGTGTTGAAAAAAGTACTAAAACTAAGAAAGAATAGGTAAAGAGGAGAAGAAAAAAAAAATCAGTAAGACGACATCGTAAGAGGGCAACTTAAGTTAACCATTGATGGATTAATCCCTCAACAATGCAGCATCACAACGCAATACTGCTAAGGGATTCGCTATCTAGCGCCCACAAAAAGCTCGGTAGAACGGACCTTGCTAAAGATAGCAGAATACCAGGGGACTGACTTCGACGACAAAAGAGTAATGAGTCATGAAGAACGATAGGCTTAATCAGCCCCCTTGTACACAATATCCTCATCCAACCATTCATTCAAAAAAGGATAATTTACAAGAAATACAAGAATCCTGAATTCTCCCTTCTTTTATGCAGACATTCATATGTTTGGGAAATAAATTACAGGACGGCAGAATCATTCGCTTCTTGTTTTGAAAAAGCCCATTTCAAAAAAGTAAAATGCAACGATGCGACTGTGACACGTCATCTTATTCCGTTGGGTTCAAGAGCTTTGAATGTTAAGTTGGGGGAGGAAGTGACTTTAATGCAACTATTATGCGGGAAATGAAACCCCAACAGTGCAAAAGAGATCAATTTCTTCTTATTTCAAATGCTCAGCCGTCATGGAAGATTGACTAAGCTTCCCGACGTCTACTAAAATAAAAGTGATGAGCGAATGACACTAAGTTTTTATACAGGAGGTTTTTTATTCATCAAAACCTTTGGTGTCTATTTCTCATTACGGCTTTTAAAATAGGGATGATTTTGACGTTTGGAGCTAGTTTGTTTCATTCTGGCAAAAGAAATGATCGGATAAAAAATTTAAAAAGAAAATAAACCCAGAAATCTGAATCAGAATTGTATATTTCATAAAATTTAAACATAAAATACGTTGACTGTCGAGCAAATTTATAACTTCCCGCAAACCAAAAATAAACTCAATCGTATTATGGATAATTTAAAATGTCTTGATTAACACAGAAATTTAGAAATTTTTTCTAAAATTCAAAATCTATCAAATTTCATCAGTTAATACACCTTTCCGACGAATTAAAAAAATCCTTGAGAATAATAAAACAATTAAATGAAAGTAAATAAATAAATAAGATATAATAATAAAACTGGCTATAAGATAAATGGCTATAATGGATATAAGATAAATGGCAGATAAAAATGGCTTTTCAAATATTCTTATTCCTTTATTGATTACTCAAAAATTTAAAATTTTGCGATATTAGTCTTTCAATACAATACACTAATTTTTATTAAGAAAAGCAACAATTTTATAAAATATTCTCAAGGTTAAAAAATAATAAAGGGCAAAAACCGAATCTATAGAGCTTTACATAGACAGTTTCACAATATTGCAAGTTTCACTCACACCCAATGCAAACCAATAACCCAGAAGGGTGGACTTAGAATCTCCTGGATCATTCTCGATTACTCTCCCATAGTTTCTTTCCTCCAGGCAATTAAATGTCGCTCCAGTTATAATTTCCGGATAATCCCTCTAAAAAAAAGGATCGATCCGTTGAAGGGAGAAGGGGGAGACTAGAAGACTGTTAGGCAGGATGGCAGTTATTCGAAAGACTGGAGCGTCGCTCGCTTTTGCAAGCGAATAACTAATGCCGCACGGGGGTAAGTGCATTTTCGATATGGACATCATCATTAAATAAATGGTGTGAACTCTTAGCATACCGAGATCTGACAAGGACCCAAGACCCGTGATTATGTATGATTAGTTGGAGCTAAGCGATGACCGAGCTTTGTTTGCAAGAGACCAGTGTTGTAAAAAATCGCCTCCATCTTGTAAGACCAGACGCTGTTATTAGAGGACTTGGCTAATGATATTCCGGCGTTTATGCAAAGAAGGAAACAAAAACCAATGACATATTACGCTCTCGGCTATTTTCCTACATCAACTGGAAGCTATTCTTTTTTACTTTTTTTTTTTCATCTACTTTACGCACTATTTTTTGGTTTGTTTTCTTAATTTATAACTTTTTTGACGTGGTTTTTTATCCCCCCCCAGTATCCTTTTTAACTTTATTGTTGATAGTGAAAAGTATTAAATGATTAACTTTGTTAATGTCCAAGACTATCTTGATTCGCCATGATAAGCAATCTGACTTTCAATTAAAATTGAAATCTACGTTATTAGAACGACTGAATTTTGGTCGGATATGTAATGTTTTCTCTATGGCAGTTGCTACACACTATAAAATCCTTTTTATAATGTTCTTCTTTTATTCGTATTATTTTGCCGATGTTTTTTATTTTATTCTCATTCCTTAAGTTCCGTTTTTTTTATCATCATTTATCATTTCTGATTTAATTGTTGAAAATGGCATTTATTAAATAATAAATACTTTTTGAAGAGAGTAAGTACGAAAATATCAAATAGTTAGTAATTTCACAAGAGATAAATTCCTGAGCTCCTTGATCGTAAGATTCACCACAAATGAGAGGACCAATTTTCTGCAATTTAAATTAAAAATCTATGAATTTCAAAGATTAATTTGTTGATATGACTAACCAATGTTTTTCCTCTTCCAAGTCCCATGCGTGATAACGAAAAGCATTAAATTATTATTTTGGTTTTTATTTTCGTTAATTTCTTGGAGTAACCAAGCTTGGTATTAATGCCTACAATTAAAATTAAAAGGTTCGCTATTTGTCAGGAAAACATAATATTTCTCTTAGGCAGTTTGTAAGGTAATAATACATTATAAAGGTGGGTTTTTTATTCATGTATCGTTAAAATGATTGGAAACAATTAGAAACCAATTCTGTTTCGAAGTCTTTCAAATTCATTTTTGTTTAATGAAGCAATTAAATTACGACAACATTCTTCACTTTAGGAACAGCATTTTCTTCCCCGATGAATATTACAAGCTTAAACGAACAATTAAATGAAACTTGATCTACACGAACAATCCTCATATTTCCCCCAAATAAATGCGTGAAAATTTTGTATAGATTTCATAGCAAATTGAAAACTTCGTTTCGCAAGACGATTCCTATTTAAAGTCGTATATTTTGTTTTTACAGAGAGCATATATTCTCCCACTAGTTCATCGGTCTGTGTATTGCATGGTTAAAATAAGAGAAAGCGAATTGAAATCTAATGCAAAAGGAAGTTTCCTTTTATATACAAAAGGGACACAACAAAGGAATTACTTATAAAGGTAATTAGTCGATGATATTCAATGCCTATTGCTATGCTAATTCCACTTGGCGCCTCTCCTATTATGCTCACGAATAATTCTTATTTAAATAACAAATGAAACATAAATATGAATTATTTATGATTTTAAAAGGTAAGTAGTTTAAACTAATTAGCCAATCGTTTAGTAAAGGCACGATTATTCTATTTGTTAAAAAGTTCACTTACATTTTACAGCAAATAAATTGAAAACGTTAAAACAGGAGATAGGAACTTCAAAGCATTTGTTTTGCGAATTAGAGTAAAGGAAACAATCATTAGAATTTCGCTTAGAAGCCGGCTCCCTTTAAGAGTTTCTGTGCTTTTATTATTCTGTAGTCCTTTATTTTTAAACAATAGCGTATGCAATATTTAGAGTAGAAAATGTTTTCTGATCAATGCATTTTTAACAAAAACGGATGTTATTGAAATTTTTCGCATCGCATTTTAATTTTAACATAGAAAATGGAATAAAAATTGATAAATGAGATAAATAACGGGCAAATATATTTTTGTTTTGATATCTGAAGGATGGGAAGCAAAATTACACTAAAGACGCATTAGAAAATAATTATTGGTTTTTAGGAAAAGAATCAAGATTTAAGATCAACTTGATATTTTCAATACAAATATATAGTGAAAAGTTGTTTTAAAGTGTACTAATTTCAATATGGGTCCTTTCTATTGTTTTGACAAGAAAATGATTTATATGATAATGGAAAAATATATTAATATCTAACTCTTCAAAACTGAGAATTTTAAAAGTCTAAAACGGTGTTTTTATTAGTTTTCTGTAGCGTATGATTAGTTGAACTCCACCTGATTATAAAATGATGTATAGAATAAAACCTCTGCAAATTTTACGAAAGTTTAGATGAATATAGTAAAATCTTAGATAAAACAATTTAAATTATGTGATAAATTACAATTTCTTAATTAATACCTCTCTTTTTATTTAATAGATAGATGAAGGAAATCTATTCTTAATTTAAAAAGAATTCAAAAATTTCTAGTTAATTTTCAGATAACTTCCCAAAAACATGATTTTAATAAAATAGAAAATCCCAAAAAACAATTACATTAAGGTATGAATTGTCAAGAAAAAACATATTTAAACTATAGTAATTTACAAAAATACGTAAAAGAAGGTAAGTAATAAAAACCTTGAAAGAAATGCACATCCCGAAATATATATATTATGCGTCTTCAAAGAGTATTTCCAAATCGAATACTTTTCTTAATGCGGAATAATGAATTTGTCTCTAAAACGACGTCATACTTTGAAGTAGGAAGCCAATTTTGGAGGCTCTTCAGTTATTACTTCGTTACTGCAAATTTCCAATGCAATGGATCAGATTATACAAGATGGTATACAAATCAAAGTCTTTGAAAGAAGCGCTTGCTTTCGGAGCAAAAAGTAAAACAAAATAAAAATCCATCTCGACGCTAAAGGAGAACCATTAGAAGTATGGGACAAAACTTATTCCTTTTTAGATTGTTTAGCTTTTCATGTGTAATAACTGAAGCGATGGAATTGAAATATTTAAAAGGAAGCAGAGGGGAGAGTTTTTACTTCGGTGATTTGAAAATCAGCAAACTTGTGGAGCAAATAAAAACTCCATTACATAGAATACTCTTCCAGCGGTGCCTAGAGCAAAGGGAAACAATTCGAGGCGAAAGGGGATAGATGAAAAAGTTTATGAAAGGGGAGAAGGGAGTAAAACTCATTGCTCTTTGTAGATAGATGCTCAGGTTGTGATGTCTTAAAAGTTAAATAAAAAGCTACAAAACACGACAGTAAACTTCGTAACAATTATTGATTCTGAGAGCTTTTGGCATTTAAACAGGATTTTTTCGAACAAGCTACTTGAAGTTCGGGAAAACTCGAGTTTTACATTTCTCGATTTCATTTCGGAGGATCTTTTAAGTCATCTGAATAAATAAAACCGGAAAAAATACACATGTCGGACAATATTTTATGAGTTTTTAAGGGAATTTTTAAAGCGATGTCACTTTTGAGAATATGAATTTAAGGATATAAAATAAATGTAACGAAAAAAAATGTTTTAGTTATTTATTAAATTATATTTTCCCGAGTTTTATTTTGAGACATCTTCAGAATTAATGCAAAATTTAATATGAAATTATAGTAAAACTCTCATTTTTATTTCTGATGATAACAAAGCAAAAATATATAATTATAGAAATATTTCCCCAAATAACTTTGCTTAGAATAGATAAACATTTCACATTTAAGTAAAATGGTAAATGAACGTCTGAGGAATAGGAAAAAAAATCAAGATAAGGTTCTTATTATTAAGAATAATTATAAAGAACATTTAATATGACCGTTATTCTCACTAATACTTTAATGAACCAGTGAACATACGTTTATTGACTTTGAGCAGGGAAAATACGTGTTTAAATTAACATTAAATTCTATAATAAGGGGAAGAGGGGTTTTTTTTAAAGAAAGAGTTTTTGGACCACTTTTGGTGTCTTTCGCCTGAATAGGGTAGAATTGAAAGAAAAGAGATAACCCTGATTCGTTTTACCATCGGAATGTTGAGGGTTAGAGATACAGCTGAAGACAAGGGTTCTTGCTGATGGTCCTAGTAAAGTAAGTGTGAGATCTGGTCCTCTGGGATGAATGCTGACTAGGACGTTAGGGGAGACCATCTATTGTATAGGCAAGGAAGAGAGCTAGTGGGGTGTTGCTATGGTGACTTAAAAGTGACGTCATGCAGGAAACATGCCGTCGTTGACCAACTCTCTTGCAGGGGAACAGCTATTTCGAACCATCACTATGCACGGTAGCATATACCCGAGAATGAGGGCCCGGTATCAAATTGATCACAGAAATCTATAGATGATTTTGATACCCACTCATTAACCGCTCATCATTAGTACATAAACCTCAGACCTAACTACAATCGGAAGGATATGGGCTGCTTTTGAGCATTCGTAGGCGCAAGCTACAATGTAGTTCCCCTTAAATGGTGGTATAGATAGAGAGCTCAAATATGAAAGAACTCAAGTTTTGTGGTAAAATATGGGAGGTTACTGTATAGAAGAACTTAGGAAGCTTTCCATTCTAGACTCCTTTCTGATCCAAAAAAAAAAATCATGGCAATATGCGCCAAGTGTGAATAACAATATTAATCAAATTATTTTTAAAAAAAAAATGTGGGCTTATTTTTTTATTTATTATAAAATAATTAATAATCTGTCAATCAAAAATTCAGACTCTCGAAAAATTATTTGTACTTTATTATGGAGAAATTGTGCACGTTACCTAAACTAGCATTTAATTTTAAATTAATTTCTAAAAATAAATAATCATATAAAGTGTTTAAATACGTATTATATGATTTTTTCTGCCTTAAATAATTTCAGTTCCAAAATAGAAAGAAAAATAAATTAGCTTTTGTTATTATCTGGAAAAGAAACGAATGACATATATATAATTGATCTTCATTTTTTAAGCTCATTACTTCATTACAATAGTAAATCAGTCATATTCGATGCCAGAGAAAATAAAGCTCTAGGAAATAAGAGGATATAAAGATTTCTAAATATATTTAATTTTAAAAGGTTAGGAAGATGGACACCGATTTCCAGAAAAATAAAATTCTTTTGGTTTTCTTACTTTTTTTTTTAACTAGAATATAGATGCCACGCCAAAATCGTTAATACCAAAGCGTGGGTTATATAAAAGAATTGCACATATCTGCTTAATTTAATAAAGGTTTTCCACCAATAGGGAAGGGAGATGAGAGGAGATAAGTGTCAGATATAAAAGTAGCTACCTCTTCTTGTCTCAATTACCTGAAAATGCTGGCTGTGGTTTTTATTTCCGCTTATGTTCTTATTTGTTGCTATTCCTGACAAACGCGAATTGGAATACATCGATTTAAAACAATATCACTCGGACCTGTCCATAACAAGGCTATTTGAAAGGTAAGTTCAAAGGTGATTTGGAAAGAGGGAAGCGATTTTCGTTCAAAATTAAAGATAAGAACAGTTTTAAATTTTCGAATAACTACTTTGTGATAGGTGCTTTTTAGTGAAGTATCATGTTAGTTTTTGCAAGATACCGTCTAAACATTTTCGCCAAACATGAAATTTGGTTCGTTGAATGTAGACGCTCAACGTCCTCTAAATTGGTACACTTCAAAAAAATAATGAACTTCTTTTATTTTTTAAACAATGAACTTTTACATAAATTTAAGAAATTTAAATCATGTTCCTAAAATAGTTCCTATAATATTAGGAATTAAATATTAAATCTTTCCTATCCGACCTTATGTGATATTTAACTGAATTACACACACTCTGCTTCTTCAGTTTTCATTTGATTACGCCATGCTATAACTGTACCTAAAAGAATCTATAATACCAAAAGCAAAAGCAGTTTCATCAATCGTGGCCATTGGATGATTTTAGTTGAGTGCCTATATACGATCATCTGTAAAATGACAGCGGTAAAAAAATCATCTTAAATCACTTTACACTACGTCCTGCTATTGACCCTTCAGACATATCTAACAAGTAGAAAGAAAATAATCAGAAAATGAAGACTCACCTGAGGGCACATTTTGCACTGGTACTTCCTCCCAGTGCCATTGGTGGCCACCCCTGATGGAGCTCCAGGACCCTTGGTAGCGGCGCTAATGGGTTGGGGCACCACTAGCATAGATCCGCTGGAGCTTGGGGTGGATACGGGTGGGCTTCCACTACTGGTACTGTTGGCCCTATTTCCGTGGCTACCATACAAGTTGTGCATTTGCGAGGAGTCCATGCCTCCACCGCCTCGACCTTCCTCCAGGCTGCCGCCGGGGCCTGTAAATACATGAGTAAACCGTCAACCACTGCTAATTGATAAAGCAACGAAAAATGAGAAATATTTTTAATTAAGGCACGGAAAAAATTAAACAGTAGAGGTAAATCTGCAACAAATTACTTGGTAGAAGGTGGTCACTCATCTTCAGTTAGATTAATTTTAGATTGACACATGTGAGAACTGATTTGACTTCCATTCGAAAGTCAGTGTGTTGTAAGATAAGTTTTGGGGATTTCCATTTGTCTCACCGAAATGATAAATTCAGTTTTTGTTAAAACGGAATAATAAAACTTAATTAAGTAGAGGTGAGGAATAACATTTAATAAGTCATTTTCGAATAGAATAATTAAAGTCTTTTAATAAACTGATATACCCCAGGCAATTTCAAAATTAGCTTTTGTAAAAAAAAAACGGCTGCATTAAAAAATGCGTTATAACAATAATTTTTTTTAAAAAATAGAAACTGAAACATTGTTGTATGCGATAAAAGCAAGAAATATCACTTACCACTTTTACAACCGTCAAAATGACCAAGCACTTCAATGTCCACAAATAAGGAGAGAAATAGCCTTCTCCCCTAAAAGTGCTCTTTATCTTATTTATGACATATTTTACACGCCATTAAAGACAAATCGTGAGACTTAAGTAGGGGATTCAAAATCATGCCCACCCTCCCAACTAAAGTAATTTTTCTTTTATTCCGGCAGACGGAGGATGCAAAAAAGGCCAACCGCTGAGATTTTCGAACTATCTACTTTTTCTTTCACAGGGGCAATTGAATCAAGCTTCCCCCGTTCCACAGAAACCAAATAAAATAAATAAAGTAAGAAGAGACGAGGATGGAAAAAATGTTGAGAGAAAAGATCCCCTCTATTAAATTTACGCAATAGGATAACAATCCCAACTCCCTGGGTCGTTTAAATTTGAAGAAGCGATGCTTTTCCACGTTCATGCATCATTGAACGGCAGATGAAGAATCTCCCCCATCCAACCTTTCTTACATCGCATTTTAAACTTGTCAATATTTATTTCACTTTAAGTCGATTTCTTTCCACGACAAGGCCCAGCAATGTTTATTAAGCTCTTGCGCGTAAAACCCAAATTCTATTCGCGTTTACTGCGAATTCTTTACGAAGCCGATCTATTGGATAGAACTAACTCAGCTCTACGCTGTTCATTTAAATGGCTGTTAATATCGAAGCAATTGAGGTATAGGTAAAAATCGGAAATGAATTAACTTTAACGATTTAACATAAATCTATTTATTTTTATTAAAATCTTTTATATCAAGGATAATCTAATAGAGGGCAAGAATTGAAAAATAACTAATTTTTAAGTTTTAACAAGTTATTTCCCACTTTTAAGTTTTACAATGTTTATTGAGTTTTCATGAATAAAAATGAAATTCTATACAAAATCTTGTTTGGTTAGAAATTAATAATTAGGCTGTACAAAAGTTAGAAAATAAATAAAATTTTAATTTAATCACATATTTTCGTTAATAACAAAATATTCAATTAAAGCAGCAGTATAATTTTAATTGCTCTATTTTATTATTGTTTTTTCTTTCCTATCTAAATAAGTTTTTTTCCAATAAAATTCAATGATATATTAAAATTTCTAACAGTTGTTTAAAACCAATTAAGAAGTTAGCGTAGCTCAAAAACAAATAAGGTAATGATTTTTTAGAGAATTTGCTATGTATACTATTAAAAAAGGTCTAAATAATTATTTAGAAGTAGATTTTTTAGAGAAAATAGGACAAATATTTCTTGTTTTTTTTTAAGTACAAATAATAAAATTGGAATTGCATTTTGCAAAATAAAGCTATACTCTAATTGTTTAAATAGTTATAAAGCTAGCTATTTTATACGGCGTAATACAAAAGGCAGACAATCGTTTTTCGATATATCAATTCATGTTGAAATTATAGAAACTACAATAGAAACCTATTAATAAACCATAAAAAAACGTAAAAGTATTGCTTTTTATTTAATTTCATTACAAATGCATATTTAGTAGTTAATTTTGAAATTAAAATTTACGTAAACAATCACAGTCTTTTGGTAAAGAACTTGGTAAGAACTAATATCCAAATCGTATTATACTGCTGTTTGAATAATATGATAAATTATTTTTATAAGCGCCTTTTAATTAATTTATATCTTCGTATATTTATAGTCATAAAAATGCATTTACTAAGTTAATATGTCGTTTACAACGGATAAATTAAAAGTATTTATTTGCAGATTATATATTTTCAGAAAAAAAGAAGAGGAAATTTATGTAATAAAGATTTATTTTTGAGAAACATGATTATTATAAGAAACTTCAAAAATTCGAATATAAAAATAAATACAGCTTATCTTTACTGACGGTTAGAATTTCCGTAGAAACATTTCAACAAGTTGGTCACAAACAAAAAAAAAGCTAACATTAGAATGCAATTTACTTAAACATGGTATTAGATTTTTTTACATTAAAGAAAATTTATTATATTGATTTCAATTTCTAGCGTTATTTATCAACAAAAAGAATAAAATAATATAATAATGAAATCAATATTAATTAGTTAATAATTTTTTACATGACAGATTTAATTTTTTTTGCATGATAAAAAAAACAGATTATTGCATTAGTCTGGTAAAGCGTACAAGCATTCTTTAATGCCACTAATTTATCTTGAAAACAATTTTTTTTGCACATAATATATTAATTTTTCATATTAACTATGAAATATTAATTTAAAGGCTTACAACTCTACCATGTTTTCAAATCTTAAATGTTCAATGAAATATGTTGATTGCTGTCTTATACCCGCTTGAGTATAGTGTTTTGTCCTATTTCAAAGTTATTATTAATTAATTTTGAACAGACTGGTAAAATATCCGACTTGTACAAATAGAAAATAAAAAGGACAAAAGTAATAAAATCACCGAGGAAATAGATTTCTTTTTCTTTTTGCAAATAAATTTTAGCGACTTTAAATTTGCTTTTGTACAATAACAAATAATTATATTCAAGATACTCGGAAATTACCACAAATAAACATGTTCTGCAGGAATATTTCAGAAAATTTATTAAACTTCTTGTAGGAAAAATAGATTTTCATATAGTTATATTTTACTTATAATTGACAGGCAAAATATATCGCGAAATTATGTCACATAATGCTTTATTGTATTCATGTAATGCTTTTTCTTACTTTATAATAAGCGTTAAGACAACAGAACAATATACAGTTAATAATCAACAAAATGTTTCTAAGTTATGCTTTCAATGAAATAGGTGCTTGAAAAATAACATTTAGAATGATTAAAGGAAAAGACGGTATACTGCTATATATAGTAATTTTTTACTTAATGAATGGATGAAACATCCAGTCTGTAAACTTGACATCACAGTAAAAATTACTAATGACTCAAGCTTTTGACCTAAGCGTTAGTTAACATCCCATTCAATTAAAGTTGAACAACAAGGAATGTTGTTTTAATATTATTTTGTCACTCTACTTACATTCGATACGATTTTCTACTGTGTCATTAGAACTTAGACGAATAAGTTTGATTGCTTCGAATTTTAACTGGCTTTCGCAAAGTTTTGTTGATGCTTTTGGCCTAAGGATATAGATAACAGGAGGGAAAACGACTCAAGACGACTCATGACGGAAAGATGTAAAAAAAGGATACATCCTATAATTAGCTTAGTTTAAAGACAACTTAGTTTAATAGGACGTTTTGAAAGAAAATTAACGAAAGCCTAAAGCACTGCAAAAGCGCGCAAACGAACTCTTAACTGCTATTCGTCTTCAATCCCAAAATTGTTTGGAATTCACTTTCGAAGAAGAATGAAAAATTCATTCGAATATTTCTCCGGTAATTGGAAATCTTCTAGTATAAATGAAATCGTGATTTAAATTATCGATACGCCATCGCAAAGCTGCTTTCTAATCGATTAACGATAAGAACATAGTTTTTGAGAAGAGTATCTTTTTTTTATCGCCCTCTTTGGGGAAAGAAAAGTGACAAATTTCGCAATCGTTCCCGAAATTCTTGTGAAGACACTTTCAAACGCTCCAATGGATTTAAAGTTTGATTCTTTAGTTTATTATTATTTTTTTCCTTCCCTTATCCCGTTCTTAACCTTCTTCTCGACTCATCATCTACCGTATCTCGGAGCAAATGTGACAAAAATTTCTGCTGTCTGCTGCGTTTTTCAACTCATTTTATTTTAGAGGGCACCAAAAATAATTGGTAAAAAAAATCTTTCAAAAAATCTTCCTCCACTCTCGGCTTTTCTTTTCCATGCTCGGTGATTAGGCAGAGGCCGAAACTTACTTAAATCCCAACTCGTAAAACACGTAGCTCTAGGCACACTCAGGCAGGAGTTCTAGATTTAAAACATAGATTTGCAAAAATTAAAAGTAATTAAAGAACGGGAGGACTCAGTGGGGAAAAAATCCTGGGGGAGAGTTGGGTGAAAAAAAAAGTGTTCTTAAATCCAGGAAATAAATAAAGTTAATTCAACTTGATGTTGGCGGACGAGCAAAATACGAGTGGCTCGGAGAATGTCAGTGTAATTACAGTTTAGGCCTAGGTAAACCGGGTGATAATTTATCTTGTAGATTACTGTAATTGAGAAGGCTTCGAACAAGCCGTGATGCACCGCACAGAAAGAGCGCGGCGAAATCAATAGATCATAATTCATTTAAAGCGCGCGCCGACCACTAATTATAAACATATAAATCATTAGGAAAAGTGGAAGCTCTGATCTTCCGCACTTAATCCACATCAATCCGACACTTTCGCTTGCTCCAGATAAACCACTTGCCCATTTTTCCGACGAGGAAGCTTATTTAGGTAGACGCGGATATTAACTCGACTCAACAATGAACACTACTTCGCTGAGGTACGCAATTGTTAACTTATTTAAATACTGCGCGATTATTGTTTGGAAAGTGTTTAATAATCACTTAATGCATATTCAATTTTACTGTTCAGTAATTATGAATACAATGTTTTCAAATTTAATGATGTACAATGTAAACTTATGAATCGAATTTGATGAAAAAGCAGTGAAATTTTTGAACCCATTGATGCGAACACAGTCCACACAATTAGCAAACTATTACTTTGAACTTGATTCTGCATGAATATGAATACAATTATTTCTGGAAGACTTTAAGAAAATATAAAGAAACTTGAAAAAAAAATCCGTCAAATTTCTGAAATATTTATTACTAAATACAGGATTAACAGTAAATTAGAATGTTATACTATTTACAACCAGAAAAACCGGTTAACAACAAAATTTTATAAAACCACCCATCTCATTCGATATTAAAAAACTTAACAACGTTTAGCAGAATTGGTTCAAAATAGCAGCAATTTTGGATATATATTCCTTTGATTATTTTGAAATGAAATTTATTCATGAATAATAAACCATTGATAGTAGTGTAATTGTTAATTATAAGAATACATAAAAATTATTTAATTTTAATGATGGATCTTTTGAACATTTATTTTAAAAAACGAGCAAAATAGGCCACAATATCTGAAGGGAATCAATGAAGATTAAATCAACCGATTTTACAGTTGGTCTCATTGGCTGAAAATTTTTATATAAAGTGCAAACTAAGAAAAGAGAATGACGTGTCAGTGACTCAAAAGATAAAAATATTTGAAAAAATGGGGAAAAATTATATATTATTATAATCTTCTTAACATTTTTCAGCTTTGATCTGAAAATCAGAATACTTAGATATATTATTTTTCCGAGACCGTTTCTAAGATTATTGCAGGTACATCACGGTATTCATTCGACCAGCTTCGTAACACGTTGTAAGTGACCCTAATCAGCTCAAATATACTTCTTATTTTCATGATTTTTGCAGCTGAAGAAAACTATCCATAACAATGAATTTTCTTTTTTCTTTCTTTCTTTTTTTGATAATAGAGTATATATATGAGGAAAGTTTTATTCTTTCTCGAATATTCATTAATACACGATTTTATACCTTTCATAATTTTATTAAGTTTGAGATTATATATCATCGGGAAACGTTGATTAAAGTAATAAACAGTCAGACATTATATATATAAAGTATTATTATTAATACAATTCAGATTCCAAAGAGTAAAACAGAATCTTTATCTTTAATGAGAAAAATTTGTTAGTGTCTATAACAAGTCAAAAAGAGCTAGGTTTACTTTTTTTTGAAGTGGACAATTTTACGTAACTTATTAGTACATGAATCAAAACATACATATTATGCACCGTCAAAGGAATACTAATTATCTTGTAAATTTAATGAAAACGTTCGGGAGTAAGGTTTATAATGCTGCATATTTACTTCACTAAAAGTTGAATTAATTCCTATTAATTTCATTCAACTGTTAACAAAAAGCTCCTCTTTGTGTAAAATCAGACTTATCGAGTGGTGGGTGAAGGAAGAAAAAAAAAAAGAAGTTAAAAAAAACGGATGGCTCAGTCAAGTTGGACTGAGCATTTAATTGTCTCACAGAAATTTGAAGTTCTTCAAGAGAAATCCTTCAAAAACTAGCAAACAATTCATTCTAATTAGGCTGCAATCAAACCAAGAGGACTCTCGGAGGAAGATACAACAAAGATCTTCCCTTCAAGCCACCCATTTCTGAGCTTCTCGAAAGGAATAATTAAGTCTAAATCTGCAGAAGAAGTAGCCGGCCTTCTCACGGAAAAAGAATTCTTTGTCTCGAAAACGACGGAGGGATGAAGCTGACAAATTAAGGTTTTGCATCTCAGTGACAGAGGGGAACGCCTGCAGTGTTTTTACAAGCCCGTGTTATGACCAGAATCTAATTTCATTTGCCTGTTCGTACACATACACACACCCATGCAGCGAGAACGGGCGGACTCGTTTCGTTTGCCTTGCCTTTGGATGGCTGCTTGTGAAAACACTATCACAGACTCTCTCCGCTTCTTCGCTAATCAGGTTGTCTGCTTTTTTTTCACTCTCTCCTCTTTATCTCCTACTTCTGTTATTTTAAGTTTCTTGATAATTGTCACCGACAGAATTCCACCTTAGTTCTCGCTGCTCGGTACACTCGAAGCTGGCCTCTTCTTTCTCGAAGATCTGCTCGAAGATTTTATTACTTTTCTTTCCGACGTCTGGTCAATGGATGCAATTCAAAAACCTTTCACGCCTGTTTTTCTTTCGCATCGGATACATGTATTAAAGGAATGGAAAGGAGGAAAAGGAAACGGCAACTTTATTTTAACGGGGGTTTCCGATACAGACTTTCTATCATGAAGATCGTGGAAGTCAGACAGTAGCAGATCGAAGGATGTCGATGAAAAAATTTATTTCCCTAAAAATAAAATATGGGAAGAGAAATGCAAATACAAATGACGTGCATTTTTTAATGCTTGCTATGTTGGAGACAGTACTTTGGTTCTAGAATTACGAAATCAGAAGTTAAAAATCATTTTTTAAGCAAAGATTACTGTCCAAAAGAAGAAGCTATATTATGATGGAAAATGGCAGATATATCCTGTCGAAGATTTATTCATAATAAGGGATATAATTAAAGTCAGTACCAAAGTACCTGTCGTACACAGAAGTGAAAATCATTCTAATTAAAAAAATATATATTTACGTCTATTGACAAATTAGAAAAGAAGAAATAAAATTTTCATCGAGAAATTTTTAAACCAATCGTTTTTCTAAAGGCTCGCTGGGGACCTTAAAAGAGTTTTTAAATAAATTTTTTCCGATCATTTTCCTCCTCTTATAAATAATCATTTTAAGAAAAAGCACATATCAAACACCTCCTTATTCAATACCAGCACATGTCCCCCCAAAATTAATACAATACAAAAAGAGGTTAATTCGGAAATGCACTTTGTTCCGCGGAAGGTCGAAACGTCAGCCCCGTTTTTCACCCACCCCTCCCCCCTTTTCATGACATAACACACAGGGGAGCGATAAAGAAATCTGGAAGCATCCTCCCTTAATTTTTCCCCCGAGAGTCGCCGTTTTTGCAACCGCTAAAAAACGTCCAAGAAGCGACGATCTCTTCTTCGGCTTCAAAGTAGCGTCATTAGAAAGCATTTATGGCCGCACTGTCCTATTCAGAGTGACATCTCCCCTGAAGGAAGATGACGTCGACATCCCTCCTCAAAGCCAAGAGACAAAGGAGCATCTTCTCCTAGATGAAGAAAGCAGACAAGGCCACTCGAGGCATCCTCCTCGACAGCCAACACAATGTCTTCAGGGCATCTCCTTCAGTTGACACGAGCACAAAATATCGCCACTTGCCTCCCCAACAAATACGTTTGTTTCTTTTCGCCCCACTCTTTCTCGAATAAAACAGTCTTCTCGCTCCTCCAAGTACTCAGTCATTTTTTTCACTCTTTCTCAGGTCCTCTTGTGTTGACAAGACCGTCAGGTTGAAAGATCGTTTATTACTTTGTATTAAAACAGAAAACAGGCTGCTGTGCTTGATAGGGAAGTGTGCAATAACGATCAGGACATATAGATGGAGAGAGGGGGGGGGGGGTGGAAAATTATTAAACTCGGGAACTGAATTAAAAAAATGAAGTATATAGCTTTTTATAAAAGGAGATGGAGTGATGTTTTTTTTAAAAAAATTCTGAAAGCGTTATTCATTGAGTTCGATTATAATTTAGAAAGATTTGACTTTTGTTTAATTCTTTTAACACAAAAAATCAGATATTTTGTAAAAACCTATTTCGAGTAAAACGATATCTAATCACTTTTATTTTATTTCCACACTTTATGGGAAGCATAAATATATATATTTTTTTACTATCACGAGTAATAAATGCAGAGTTAAAATAGGTATATTAAAAGTGCATTTGTTTTAATTTTAAAATCACTGGGAAAACTAAGAATCTTTTTTCGTAATTTTTACTGTTTTTAAATTAAATTTTTACCTGTTTTTATACATAATCACAACTTACACAACTTAAGCTGCGTTGTAGTATAAACCGAATTATGAAGTTTTCAACAAAGACAACAGAACTGAAAGCTTGTTCGTAAAATGTTCTAATATTTAATGTAAATTATAGTAATACAATGTTTCTGCTTTTACCGAAGATAAAATAAACACGTCTAGACTCAGCTAATCCATCAGAATACAACTTTAAGATCTAGGTGGAGAGTATAACTGTAAATAATAGATTAAAGAGACAAAAAAAAAACAATCTATTTCTATCAAAATAAGATTTTCAAACAATATAAAATACTTTCCGCTTTTGATGAATAGATTACGAGTTGGCCTAACAGAATATAGAACTAAATTTCAAATATTAAAAAAAATGTTTGGTCATATTAAAAACTATGTAATAATCAATAAAATGAAAAGGAATGGAGCAGATTAAGAATTCCGTAGGGTAAAAAAAGAAACTTAAATTGCAAACACAAGAGAGTCGTTATTGAGCCCTTTCATAAAAACAGTCTTAACTTTTAAGAACTTTCTAATGTAAAACGAGGAAAAGAGAAACAGTAGGATGGGCGGAAGAGAATTTTCTTTATTTTTTGTCGATTCTTTCACAAATCTCTTCTTTCTTAACATTTTTATGCTGCTAAACAAGTGTGCGAGACGATGCTTGAAAAAAAAAGCACACACACAACACAAAACATAAAAAGATCCAGCAGCATTCAAAACTTATCCGAAGGAGGATTCTTTTCATATGAAATTAGGTTTTAAATAAACGAAAACCAGAGGGGTTTATTTTTTCTCCCAAACATCTCATTAGATTATCCGAGAGCTAAATTAAGCTTGTGGCACGAGAAAGCAGGCATTTTTCTTCATTTTCTACTTCTCTCTTGAGATCTTCCCCAGCAAAGAAAAGGACAGAACCACTAGGGATCCCTGCCTGACTCAGTGGATAATACACAGTGGTGATCTTCCTCCCAAGCCACACTTGGTGTGGATGTCGTTATTTTATTTATCATTAACTCGCATTTGAATGCACGCCATAGTTCTTAATTACGAGGAGGCAGCGAGATATTCGGGGCTCTAATCCTCCGCCGAATCCCTTCAAATATTCACTAATTAGACAAAATCTGAGGAATTAAGTCCAACGCTGGGCTTAGAAAATCGGACAAGAGGACAACACGACTCCTTGGAAAACAGAATGAAAAAGAAGCGATGGAATAATAAAAGAACGAGGAGAGTGGAGGGCCTCGGGAGAAGAAAATCGAAAAAAATAAAGAATTCTGCTCCAACAGATGGCCATGTAATCAGAAAAAGAAACTGTGTAAGCCTGGGACAAATCCTTCGGCTATATGCCGTTCGTATTTCCATTGTAATTAATATCACATTTAAACTAACAACGTCTTTTAATCCTTTGTTTTGGGATGCAAAGTATTTTTGTGAGCGAGATAGGGTAAGCCAATAAGACAATAAGCACGCTTCCTTAGGCATACCACCAGTAGGCGAGTTGCAACTTAAATCAATTTATTCCTCAATGCATGAAAACACTTTAGACACTTTTTTATAGGTCGTTAAAAAAGTGGGAGCACATAGAGTCGAGATAGATATAAGAAAAGTAAATAAATCGTTAATCTTCACTAGATTCGGTATCAACTGGATGTTGATATATCGTTAAAGAAATGGGTACTTAATTTGGCTGTTGGTTATATAAGTACTGGAAAAGATTATGCAATATAACAGCAGACATCAATTAGAGTTTCGATTCAAGGATAAAAAAAGGTTTAAAGGCTGTTTTAGGATATATATAAAAAAAACTCTCAAATGTAATGTAGACCAGATATAAAATTGCTCAAACAAATAAACGTTAGTTTAATACCAGTAGCAGCTTTTGTTCATCACCATTAAAAGGTTTTGCCGCATACTTAAGCTTTAGTTCTGAACGGACGATCATTGCTTATATAAAATGAATCTAAGAATCATTTTAAATTGAGTAAATGTTTCAGAGACAATAACTTGAAATCTATTGTTACTTTTAATAGTCTTTCTTTCACTGACTACTTACATTAATTGAATTATATATCAAATTTTTACAATAGATTCCCTGTAGGAAGATTACCTTTTTCACAGGTTTCCATCACACGACTTCGGAAAAATTTCTATATAATAACTCATAAACATGATAATAGAAGCATATTTTATTGGGTTTGATGCAAGAGAATTACGTTGTAGAGAGCGTGAAAGTCTTGATCGAATTAAATGTACTAATCAGCTCAAAAGGGATTGAAATGATGAGGGTTGACATTTTCATTTCCTCGTAACTCTTACTATTAACGATAGAAAGATAATCAAATTAAGTGAATTATTGCCTCATCATAACGTACAACTTTCGTATTAAAAGACTTTTGATAATTACAATCTCTTAAATGTCAAGAGTAGGAAAAAAATGATTTTTGACACTTAATCTGCGACTTCTTTTTTAAACTAAGAATGCTTAGATTTTTCGTTAAAAAGCTCTTTTCTATTACATTCTCTTCCATATTACATTCCTCTTCATAGTTTAAATCATGATGAAATTAGAGGTAAAAATAGAAGAAAAAAGAAGACATATTCTTTTCGTCATATCTCTGGACAAGAGGAATCTAACTTGTTATTATGGCTTACTTCGTGGAATTTTTTTAAAACCACCACGGAAATAGCATGGACAGTGTAGTTATAAATATTCATTCTGAATGTGTTTAGAAGCATAAAATAGTAGTAGAATTTAAAATTGAATACTTTCATTTTCAATTTTAAATAAATAGATTTCATTTGGAATGAAGTTTTAAGATTGCGATACTAAAACTTCTGCCATAATTCTATTATAATTGTTCCATTTTCTTTTTAGAAAAGTGAAGTTTTTTTTAAGGTAAAAGTTCAGCTAAATAAAAAAAAATCTTCAAATAAATTAATTAGACGGTTTAGCCTTGGTTGCACTGGTAAACGAAAGTCAAAAGCTACAGAAATTTTTTAACGTTTGAATAAATAAAATGGTATTTTTAGAACCCGGAGTTTCATGAAATTGCATGCCATTTTCACATTAATATTATTTATATATATTACATGAATGTCTTTGAAATAAAGTGAAATGAAAAGTTTAAAGCAGACAAGAACACACAAGTCTTTGTTTGAAGCAACGTTCGTGCTTTAGGCGATTTCGAAGAAGTGATTTTCATTGGAAACTCGGTTTTACGACAGATATAAAACACTAACGGCAAACGCAAGTGAGATTCCAAAGTTAATATATGTAAATAAAGGGTTGTAAAAAAAGAGCAACAGTTTTAGTTGATTTAATTGTATGGCATTGAAATCTGAGGAGTTCTATTGCAGGTGATTTTTTTTCGCCTCCTTCCACCAAGAAAGGGAATCGAAAAATAGGAAGAGAGTGAGAGAGAGAAAAAAAAAGATAATTCAATTTATACTTTATTCAAAGAAAGAAAGGAAGCGTTATTTGGAGTTTCTCACATTTTTAAAAACAAGCCAACCCTTACAGAAAACAAGAGTGGGTAAAAAAATCTGTTTGCTAAATAATTTCAATCGTTGCTGTATTTTAAGAAAAAAAAATGGAAAGGGTACACTGAAAAAAAAAGTCTCATTCTTGATGAAAAAAAATATATATATGTTCATTGAGATGCAGCAACTATTTGAATTCGACAAGTCTCAGGCAGTCATTTTTGGGGAAAACCTCTTTCTCGTATTAGTAATTCAAAGCAAGCTTGCTTTATTCATTTGTCATTTTTTTCCCTGCATGCTTCGGCAAAACTACAGTCGGACCTATAACTTGAGAAAATATTAAAGTTTGAAAGTTTTCCTCCTTTTAACAAGCACTAAACGAAAACAATGAAGTCCTGAAAGAGAAGTAGATCTGCAGAAAAAAAAATCAGACAGAAAGAGGAACATGCGATAGATGGATAGATAAAAAAAGCCACACATGAACCAAAAAATGAAAAAAAAGAAGGCAAACGGGCTGTGAATTTGTCGTCTAATTAAAGCTTGCCCTGCAGATGTAATAATGGAAGAACTTCTAGTCAAACTCCCTTATCCCCTCCCCCATTCTATCTTTTGCCAGCTTGAATTGCGAATGAGTGTACTTTCCAGAAAACTTGGGGGGGGGGAGGGTGTTCTCCGGTATTCTTTAATTTTTCCTGAACGGCATGCGTGTAAAAGCCATAATATAAAACTTCCTACAGAGTAGGTAATTGGCCCGAAGAACGAAGTACGTCGAGTTTTAATAAATAAAACAAATATTCTAGAAATAAATTAAAAGCTTTTCATGATTTCTAGGAGGGATGTGAAGAAGAAAAGGAAATACATATAAATATGTATAAAAGAACGAAGATTGGGAGGGAAGACGTATTCGAGGACGTGCAGAAACCGCGTCGACAATTAGTAGAAAAGGTTCATAGCTGTACTTGTGGGGACAATTTTGGACGCATACAAGCAGACGTGTATAATCAAGATAGAGGGAGTTTATTGTTTGTTTGGAGTGGAAAGCCGAAAAATCTGTCTTAGGTATAAGAATACGGGGAAAGTTTGTAAGGACTTCAACAACTAAAATCAAGTTTTCATCATTAATTTTTTTAATATCTGCCTTTCCACAATCGGTGAAAAATAAGAGTGAAGGTGTATTGATATTAAAAAATAAATTTCTTAAAGTTTTATTTTAAAATTCACTGTAGCATATACACACAAATTCAATAGGAATCAGTTATGTTATATCATATTCATTGCAGTGAAGTTTTCCTACTTAATTCCCAAACTTAGATTTCAAAATCATCAAGTGAAGCACGTTTAATCAAAACAGGGTTTAATGTTTGTAAAAGAATGTTTGTCAAAGAAATTAATATTTGATATGGTTATCGAATATTAAAAAAATGAGAATACGACACAAGAGCCATTTATGTAGATTACGTCATCATGGTATTTCCTTTTTTAAGAAAGTAGTGTTTTTTTACGAATAAATATTCTTTTTATGGTTTAATGTGTGTTGTTAAATTAAAGAGCTCAACTTATTAAAGTAGATTAATAGTTAACATTTAATTAAATTTAATGCTCATAAAATTTGAAGTTTATTGAAGATACAAGTTAAGTGTAATATATATATATATATTTATAATATAGTTTCATGGTTAAAATTATTAAACTAACAAATTGCTCATTTGAACAAAAGCAAAATTATTTGTTTATGTCAAGTATCTGATAATTCTCAGTGATATGAATCTTTACATTCATATCAGAACTATAAATATTAAATTACTATTCAAAAAAGTAAGTAATTTAAATAAATATACAATAAGCAATTATAACATGGACATAAACAAAAGTAATTTAAAGTAAGTAATTTAAAAACGAAATTATCTTGTGTTTACAGTAATTTAAAAACAAAGTAATTTAAATGTACGGAAGTTAGTAAAATCGCAATAAAAAATAATAAAAATAAAAAAATCATAATGATAGATCTTAATAAAAAAAAACCTTTAAAGAACTATGGCTGTATTGTTAATTAAATCTCATAGAGAGCTGAAAATATACGCTTTAACAAATAAACTATAATTTAGCATCTAATATTTCTCCTGAACAATCACATTGTGTTGAGTCGAATAACTGCATATAGATAAATTGGAAGATATTTTCTTGTCTAGGTTATACAAAGAGACAAAGGGAGAGAAAGGTTTTGAATATTCGTAATGATTCAAACGATTAATGACAGAAAACAGAACCATCCTGCCAAGGCATAAATCATGAGAGAAGTAGGCCGGTCCCAAAAACTCTCCGACAAAATATATATTTTTTGGAGAACTCTGAATTGTAACTGTCTCTATATATCCTTGCTGTCACGATTAGACATGGAAAAATAACACGCCTTTCTCTTCTTTAACTCTATCACCAAATCATTTAATTTGCTTTGAACTCTTCCTATTTGCCCTCGACTCCGTATTAATGAACAAATGCCTTGTCCTAACTTTTTCAATTGAAGTCTCTTTTTATGGCGAATTCCGCTTTCTTGCTCGGATGTTTTCTTCCTTTGCTTTTTTTTCCCTCCCATCCTCCTACTCGCTCGCTTTTTAAAGGCCTGAACGAAAGGAATACAGGTAGGAGGTAACTTTTAACAGTGATTTAATTTTTCACCCTCGTCATACCCTGGGATTCTGGCGTGGATAAAAAGGGGGAGTTTGATAGACGACGAAAAAATTTTCCGACGAAGAGAATTTTTTTTTCTTCTTCTTTTACTTTTTTTTCAGTTTCTTTTTCCACTTCTGCTTTCTGGAAAACAAATATGCAAATAAGGATGATTTGACCTTAATAACAATTTGTTATATGGTATCTCGGCAGAGATAAAAAAAATTATCAAAGTAGGAACAATGTTACGCTAATGCCCCGAAAGGGGAAAAAAATTACTAAATGAAAGATATCACAAAGATATACGCTAAGAGGAGAGGAAAAGATAGGGTCCTGTGTTAAGAAGACGAAGGAAAAAAGGGTTGTGATATATTTCTACAAAGAATCCGATGTCTTCCTGTTCCAGAGAACGTGTTCAACGCTTGGATTTAAGAAATAAGAAAAAGAACAGATGCAGTTATATTTTTTGCAGGCATACTCGACTATCAACTTTCTTTTAAAGAAAACGTTCCTTATTTTTTAAAGCAATACACGCGTTTGTTTGATAGCCTTTTAGCGATTGTTTATCAAAGAACTTTAGATAAAAACCCTTTTCAAAATTGGCATAATGGCAATACTGATAAAATGGGCAATATCGATAAAATTAAGATCCTGTATTTTAATAGGAATTTTAACTATTGCTGTGAGATTTAAAAAATATTTGGCAATAATATCAGTGAAGTAAATACTTATTGTACTGATATAACCGGATTTTATAACTTTAGAAAAAAGTTTTTAAAAAAATAATTTACGAGTGCTGATCAAACTTTTTTTCCTTATTGAAAAATAACTACCGAATTCTGATCAATAAATCAGAAGCTATTATAACAATGAAAAAGGTTTACTATAAAAATAATGGAATGGTAAATTATAGACTAATTCAATGCATGCAATGATTGTTTATTTATGATATTCAATATAGTTATTAAGTTATCGTAAAAAATTTAAAAATTAATCATATCTATTTACAATTTACAAATGCAGAGAGAATAAATATCACTCTGCCGTTCAATAACAATTTTTAATGATGCCAGTAGGACAAGAAACACCCAAAGAATCGAAGAAATCCATACATTACTCTTCGAGCTCTACAGTTCAGGACACATACACTTTTCTGCAAAACTCAATATTTTAGATTATAAAACTGGGCAAAAAGGCGCGAAATCTAGCCTAGATTAACTAACTAGTAATCGTTTAACAATATTTCAGGGGAGACCAATTAAAAAAACATTTTGGTATTTCTTCGGTATGACAATTTCAGAATTTTAATCGTATGCCGCACTGAGCCAAGAAGGGGTCTTTCAGTCAATGGCGCAACTGAAGGTAAGGTCCAGTAATCCTCGCCACAACTGACCGCTACTAAGGGAAGGAAGAAGATGCAATGCTGGCGTCTAACTCGGCGTACTTCGCTATTCAAAAATTGTCGCAACAGAAATTTCTCGACCAGAGAATGCATCATAAACCAATATTCAATGCCCTTTCGAAATTCTAGAATAAGAGAGACAGAAACAATGTAATGTGTTTATAGAATATTGCTCCATCTATTCCAGAATTTTGAATAATTTATAGAGCAAAACTGCAGGATGATGGAGATAAATTGCTTCGCTCTAGCGAGGTAGCTATAAAACTTTACTTAACCTTTTATGTTGCACGAAAACTAACTTCATTCCTTATTAAGTCATTTTTAATACAATATAAGTAGGTGAATTGTGAGATTCACTTTTAGCATAATGTGGTAACTGGATGAGAAACGTATTGTTAACACATTAGATTCGTTTACAGTATATTTTTCGCGATCGCTTTCAAAAGAAGTTAACATGCTTTAAATCATTATCATGCAGTTTCTAAAGAACGAATTTTTATGACAATCAGAAAAATATATCGAATTCACCTTTTCAAGGAAAGGGTTTGTTCTGCGTTAAACAACGATGGCATTCATTTAATATTATGCCTGTTATTAATATAAAAGGAGTATTCTAAGTATTTCTTAATGCAAAAATATTTAAAGAGTTAATTAAAATTAACATGTTAAGAAATTAGTTTAAATAAACCACGGGATGTATATATATATATATATATTGAATCAACGAATAGAAAAGTGTACAAAAATGGTTATTTGATATAATTTTAGGAGCTTTAATCACCGTAGTTGTTTCTGTTAGCAATAATTAATTTTTTTAATAATGATTTTAAAAAATCTTTGCCATCAAAATTATTTGCATCAAAATAAAAGATTTATAATTATAAACAGCAACATATCCAAACTGAAGTTTGTTACTAGATGATATTTACAAATAAACAGTTTCAAATTTTATAATATAATACAAATTTAACATTATATATGTTGCATAGAATCTCAATAGCTTCCAATGCTAAAACCTCCCTTTTTAAAGACACTGTCACAGATGAATGTTTAACTTTCCATTATATTTCAAATTGGAGCATTATTTTATTTTTTAAATGTTATAACATTTAAAAAGCACAAACTGGTAAGAACTAAAAGCGTTCAATTGTACTAATAAGCAAAAGCCAATGCGTTTCGTCTATCTAAGTACACAAAAGCAGAGTGCTTTTTAAAGTGGATGACAGGTATTAAAAAGAATCGGACCAATAGCTTTGAACTCCTAAATAAAAGTAGGGGCCTACTTGTGATGAGGGATCGATGAAATGGAACCGGAATTGATGAATGTTCTCAGCAAAAACGATAGATAAGGTCAAATTTGCACATAAAATCGACTACTTAATTCAAAAATATATCAAAGTAGCTCATTCCCAAATAGTCTTTTATGTCAAGAAAAAGAATTATTGAACTAGATGATATCAAAAATCATTCTCACTTCTACAGAAGTCAATAATGAATTTACTTTTCGCCCTCCTAATAACCCCCAAAGTGCGTCCATAACACTAAGTCTTCGATAGAAAAATCTCATTTTTTCTTCTATCTTTGAAGAAAAGCTAATGTTTAATCAATGACCGAGACCCAAATCGATATTACAAAGCTGTATTTTAACGATATCCATTCTCACCCACTGAGCTAATATCGTTATATAATTATTGGAATAGGAACACTGGTGTAATGATAAAATGATAATTAACATCCTAAATTTCTCTCTCTTTTTTTTCTTCTCATTCCTTCAGTTCGGTCAGGTGGGGGAGGTAATGTTTTTAACAGTAAGAAAGACTCAGGATTTGAAAGCATACGAGAGGATATTTTTTTTATATTTGTAACATATAGATTAAAATACACAGATTTGTTTTGTTTCAATTTTGAATAATAATCGGAAAATTCTTTTTTTAATACTATTTACATTGAAGGTTTTCAGTCACATGTATTAAAGATTTTTAGCTCAAATAAAAAACATCATTAGAACTTCACCGAGATCTCTCTTTGATCAGATGTTTTCACAAGTCATAATACAACGATTCTACATTGCTTTCCACGTGTCTTATTTTGTAATATAGTAGCTAGCAAAGAATAAGTTCAACATTTTAATTAACAAATGTTTGGTTAGACCATCTTGCCAACAAGCTCAGAAAAGTAAGAATTTTAAATTCTTGCCAGCATTTTATTTTGTTCAAACAATTACTTTTTATAACAAACTACATCACCAAAAATTTTAACCTTTAGAATTCAACTATCGCCGCTATAAGGTCATTGAGTTTCCATATATATTTTAGGTTTAAAACACTCATTATAATTTTTTTATTGAAAAATTATAGACAGACCTTTATTAAGATCGCAATATTAAATTTGGATTCTAGCTAAAATAATTACTTTGTTTTTCAAGAAATTTAAAAGGCGAATTTGACCATTAAATTATTATAAGCTTCTAATTAATTTTCGATCGGAAAGTAAAGTAAAAACTAAAAGATTCTCTTATGAAACTAAGTTGAAAATGTTATAAATCCAAATTCTTGTACACTAATAAAAATTGAATTTTTATATTAAATAAGTATCAATTATATTTAATTCCATTTTAATAAAGAGTTACGCTTTCACATTAATAATTTTGATATTTTCTTATACAAAAACACGCCATCAAAGAATAGACTAAAAGTAGAAAAGAAAATGAATGCATGAAAATAACAGTGTATTAATTTCAATTTTTCTTTTCCTTTTACATTATTTCATGCAGTGAAGAAAATTTCAAACACTGTTTTAGAAATAACAATGCATTCATTTTTATAACAACATAAAGTATAACTGTATTAAAAAATTTTAAAGTATACTGACAGAAATTCCATTCAAACTTATTTATCCGTAACAGCAAAAGCAATAAAGTGCGAAATACATGTTAGCATTTCATTGAATAATGTGAAAAATTCATTAGTTAGACGATAAATGAAAACGATGGAAAAGATCTCAACGCAATCAATGTTTTTCGCTGTACTCCACGACGTTGTTTCTAATCGGAATCTCATTTGAAGAATTAATTCGGAAAGTAAATCCGAAGCCTCTCAGGTTTTTGATTACGAATAGAATGTGAAGAAAAAAAATAATAAAGCGAAGTAGAAGAAGTGGAAAAAAAAGTCCTCTAGAAATAATAAAGTGTCAGAGCAATCAGACATAACTGAATTTCACGCCCCGCCAAAACGCATTGAATTCTCAAATTATCCACATTAGCAAAATTAAAAGATGTCTGGTTAGATTTTATCTGGGAAAGTAAAATTAAGGCGGCGAGTATATTATTTTTTCCAGATCGACCGCTTATTTCTGGAGTTTTTTCTTCCTCATAAAGAGAATTAATTAGCTGTTAATTATGTATGCTAGTCGGCATCAATTTTCTTACCCTACACCAGGCTTAGGAAAATAGTCAGCAGTGAATCTACCTTTTTGCCTGTGGACGAATAGGATGAGTTGAAAAGTGGAGAAGGAGAGGTTAGAAATAAGAAAAACGAAAAGAAAGGGGGAGAGAGAGGGTGATTATAAAAAATCCAAAAACCATGTTTCGCATAGGACGGCATAAAAAATTCACCATTCGAGCGATTCTTTTTATTTGCGCTCATACCCTAAAGCATATATAAATACATTCAGCTTGTTTGCGTAATATTTTAATCAAGGAAAACAAATATTTAGTCGCTTTGCCTGATTGCTTAGCTAGCGACAAAAATTAGCTAAATTAGTATTTATTTCATTAAAGAAGCGACGACAATTTTCTATACGACCAAAGAAGGGAGATACAAAAGCAAACGTCAAACGCCTCAAGCCATAAGAACCCAGCACAAAACGTATTAACTTTAAATATGCCTAACAACCGCTGCAATTCTTCTCAAGAACAATAGTTTTTTCATTCACTAACAGGTTTTTGTTCTGATAGTAATGACTCAAAAGATTAAAAGAGAGGGAGAAAGAAAAAAAAACAATCTAATTTGCTTCATCACTTTATCGCAATTTTGTTATCTTTTTACGGAAACAATATATATATTTTTTTAATACCACGCATAACTCCGTGATTAGCAGCCGAGTTATACTTGAAAAACATTAATAAAGTGCTCCAATAGTCATTCAAAAAAAATGTTCGATGAAAGCAAAACAACTCAAAATTATACAAAAACAAGTAAAAAAAAGTTTTTTTTATTGAAAAGATAAAATTAAACAAGGTCATTAGCGATGTCTGACACAGTATTCTGAAAATGTAATTAAAAAAAATTGTTTAGGTAGACAGTGAAATGATAGTAATAAAAAAACCCAATTACCTATACATAAATCATAAATGGGACTCTCAGTAAGAAATAAAATCATTATCACAAATAATATAATTGATATTGAAAGAGCGAAAATGCAACACAATAATGTTAAAACAGTAATTATGAAGAATATTACTAACAATACAATTAAATTTTATTAGAAATGACACTAAACATTTAAATATTTGTCACATATTACCACTGCTTTAAGTTTATCAACACAATTTAAAAATACTATGTTTGACCTCTTAGCCTTTATACTTTCTCTGGGTATCGAATTACTTTAGTTACATATTTAAGCTCAAAAATCAAGTCTTTCTAAGAAATTTTGATATAATAGTTGCGTTGAATAAATAAACATCTCGAGTGTTTAAACAGGTCCTGAATTGTATTAATATGAAAAAATTCAAAAAAATGGAAAGCTCTTCATAATTATGTGATGGGGAAAGTAAAACAGATAAATTACAAAATGAAAAAGAAACGATTAGAAAATTAATAAAAGCCTTATTTAATTGGAATAGTTTAAAGGAGAGTTTAAAACCAAAATAAAATTATTTTCCTACCCATAATTTTGATGATGCGTAAATACTAATTTATTTTATGTGTCCTATTTTTATATCTTTCAGATTAATAAAAAAAAAATGCGCCATCCTAAAAAAATGAATACGAATGGAAAAAAAAACGTATCATTTTGATTTTTTTACAAGTAATAAAAATCGGCGACACTACGCCCAGCTCTGCAGTTGGCTGCACACTCAAAATACAGTTAAACATTAGCACAGATGCCTGACGTCATAAAAAAATGCCAGGTGCACATACAAAAAACACAACTTAAATCAGTTATCATGTATCTATCGAAAGACTCCATTTTGCCGGAATCATGATTCACTCTCAATGTTCTGCGACTCTTTTTCTTTAAGGATGGAAATACAGGTGTAACTTTTTATCAGATACAGCTGAATTGGCTTGAACTACAAACGGTTACCTTGAGAATAATTAATATTTAAAAAGATACAGAATACCTGCTGAAAATCTATAAGTCAATTCGGCGTCCCGAACTCAAACATTTATTTAAAAATAGCTCATAATACACTCTTCAAGAAAACGAAGTGTTTCAGGATTTAGAAAAAGCAGAACAAGGAAATGATTACCTAATTGGAAAATGCCAATTCCAATACACATTTGAATGAACTGTATATTTCAAAAAATAACATTTTATAAACCCCTTATCTACATCCCATAAATGAAAAATAAAATTAGTTTCCCATTGTTGAATTTCTTGTAAGTGACAGAATTGAAACACACTTTATTTTTGTTAAATTTAGTAACAAATTTAGTTTTTGTTAAATTTGGATTTTAGTGAATCATTCACTTTGAATGTTAAATTGATAAAATTACAAATATTTTTGCTAAAAATGAGCTATTTTTGAATATTGTGAAATGCTTTATGACGGAATAGGCATTTCTTATAAATCTGCATTCCTGGTAAAAATTAAAATATTTGGTAATGCAAATTATTAAAGGGGGTAAAAAGATATTTATTTTCAAAATTTCTTGAAAAACATGGGAGATAGGCATTTAAGAAATAACTGGCTTTGTTTTATAATTTTCGAGATGAATCTATAGATTTATTAAACTTACTGTTTATTAATTGTATTCATAAATCAAAATAACTGAATAAAAGTTTCGTTTTTGAAATTTAGATGGAACTGCATTTAATTATTCAGCATATCTTTAAAAAAAAGGTATGTAATATTTTATTCCTAACAAATACAGCATTATTCCTGTGAATAATAAGAACTAAAGTAAACCATTAATGGTTAATTAATTAATAGATACTAACAAATCTAATCGCATTAGAAACAAAAGGAAAAGATTTTTATACAAATTTGATTTTGCAAAATATGTTTTCAGTCTTTTTGATTAAAGTGAAAATCCTGTTTTCCCTTTTAATTAAATTCTTATTTTATACTAAAAAATATTAAGTTTAATAGAAAGAAAAAGGTAAAAATTTGACGTTATTTCAAACAAAATGAATAGTGTTTTTATTATAAAATATATTAGTAGAAATAAAGAACGAATTATAAATTATTTCCCACGGTTCTTCCAAGTGAAATACAACAATTATTTATAATTCTAGAAAGATCTTATTGATTTGTGCGACAAAATTGCTGTGGTTATAAACAGGATGCACCCCTTAAACCGAAATTTCAATATTTCAGAAATACTTTTATGGACATTTTTGTTAAGTATTTCTTCCTTTTGTAGCACAAAAATAAAGTTTTTTTGTTTAATTAAGAAGAAATGACAGAAATAAAATTAATGACCTGTATAAGAAATAACACTCCCTACTACTGTTTATTAGAGTAGACCCAAGTTTGGTTTGGGTGAAAATAATTAATATTTCTTTAAAAGAAATGATAGAAAATCAGCTAAGGATTTATACTGAATACATTCTGCATCTTCCTTTTGGAATAGAAAGGGTAGAGACGGGTGAAAAAATCTCAAACCTGAGAAAGCATACATTTACCAACTATTATTATGAGGGGTGACCATCCAATATCAAATGCATAACTTTTCCAGAGAGGAAACTGGAGACAGCGAAGTGAAAGAACCAATAAAATTTTTAATATTGCTTAAATCACCAAAGCAAAGAATGCATATGCAAAAAATGACGACCACCGTTTCCGATCGTTAAGATTTCAGATATGCTTTGGAGATTTTGCTTTTTTACCAACAAGCTGTCAGCCTTTTGAGCTTGAGTCTATTATCCTTAGACGGCTGTAAAGCAGAGTCTAGTTACAATGAGTCTATAGGGTTTAACAATAGGCAGCGCCTATAGGGAAACGACAAGCCTTACAATGCTTTTCAGAAGTGGATTCTAAGCAACTGATTATTTAGACTGCACCTCCAAATCATTTATTTTACACCTAGGTGTTATTCAAGCAGAGGTTAGTCAACTAATAAATTAGCCACATAATATTCAAATTGCATTGAGTATAACAATAAGTCAAGGGAAGCAAAGTGTGAAGAAGTGAAAGAAGTGGCTGAAGCGTCTCATTATAATTTTTACACCTACCTCCCCTTAAATGCAGGCCTTTGAAGGAGCGTTACCGTTAGATATGGTACTGTCAGAAAAAAAAGAAAGAAAGAAAATGGACGAAACTCTTTTACTAGAGGCACCCACAAAGCATTTTGAAATTTGGCTTAAATTTTATGATTTTTGATTTTAGAATTCAATACTATATATATGCTCTTGGGAAAAACTTATCCATATCACAGATAACAAATCTAGCATATTAATAATTCCACCCTTTTTTGAGATTATGCATATTTCAAAGTTTTGTTCAACTTTACACTTTTAGACAATGGATCATGTCATCAACTCATTAATAAAGAAAATAAAAATTCGTGATTTTTAAGAGTCAAACATTATAAAATTATACATTAGTATTGAAATGTGTTGCTAGAGATGGCATCTCAGAATTCCGATTCCTGTTCTTACTATGAAACACAAATGAATTTCAAACAATCTAAAAACTGTTAAGAAAACGTAATTTTTTAAAATTTTAATTAAAATCTTTCAATTTTCGATAATATTTTCAACAAAAACAATAATTTTGGTGATTCTGTGCTTGCTCTAAATTATGGAATCCAATCGCTCATTATTAATCAAAATTTCTTTAAATCATACTGCTACTTAAGTATCTGAACCGATTTTAAGTATAAATAATTAGCCAAAATGAGAATCAGAAATAGTGCTTTATTTTTCAAATAAATATTAAACTCCAAAAAATTTGGCTATTACTTCTTTCAATATTTTCTAAAATAATAATTAAAGAATAAAATACTTTCTTGATAACTAAGCCTTTTTAAGTACGTAAGCGGTAATAATTATTATAAATAATAAATGTTTTTCCAGATAACATGAAACATTCTTAAAGCCTTTGTTATTATTTTTTAAATTATGGCATTTTAATGATGTTCATTTCTGAATACAATAAAATGATGCATCCTTTGTTTCTTAAATACAAAGTTATTTTCTTAAATAAGTATTAACTTTTCTATCATTTCTGCTTATAGTATCATTACACTATTACATTAGCGCAAAAAAATCATTCTGAATTTTTCTATATTACGAAGCTTTTGTATTGGAAATAAACAGAATTCATTAAAAAAAGCTTTAAATCTAATGTAAGAGATTTTTTGAGATAATAAAATTATTATTTAAAAAAGAAAAAAAAATATTTGTCATAGTCTTTGCAAAATTTCAAAATAAGCGAAAACTAGGTTCTAACATTTTGTCACTACAGATCAAGAACACAATCTTATGCACGTTTATATAAAGTAAATGTAAATCGTAGTATAAAAAGAAAGAAATATGTTTAAAATTCAGATATTATTAAAATTATAATTCTACATCTGTTATAAAGCTATCAGATACATCTGATAGCTTTATAACAGATGTAGAATGATAATTTTAATACTTTCATAATATCATTATAAACCTTTCAAAGTGATTTCGCACATTCAAAAACTGACATATAAGAGTGGCAGAATAAATAGCCAAAAACTTTTCTTCCCCTATTTTTTCCGCAAAATACTATACGCATAAATACATCGCAACACTCATAATAATGCATTCAGTTCCAATATCACATTTTTTTAAGAAATCGAAGTAAGTAGATGTCTAAATATTATAATTTAGCTTTGACTACTGAAAACTTAATAAAATGTGTAATTAATAATCTTTTGAAATTTGAAACAATCAATTCACCAAGAATGCAGAAATAGTCGAATAATTTTTTAAAAAATTATTATTAGATAAGTAATTATAAACCCTCAAACCTGAAAACACTACTTGTTCAGTTTTTAAAATGAATTGAGTGCAGCTAATAGCTTAACTTCTTCTCAGTAATATCTTAAAACAAACTTCTTTTTCTTCCGACACCAACTTTCAACTGACTTGTAAGACAACAAACATATTATTTACGTCACAACTTTATGAAAAGAGTGCGAGCAAATAAATGAGATGAAAAAAAAAAAAAGGCAAAGGAATAATTTTTCATCCAACCCTTTTCTTACAAGCATGAACAATATTCAACAACCCATTGTAATTAGGATCTTTTCTGATTGTTTGTTATTAATCAGTCAAAAGCTCCTAAATCAAAAACAATTAAGCATTCACTTGAGAAAGAGGTGGAGGACAAGAGGGGAAAAAAGGCAAAGTGCAAGTAGAAAAAGAGATAATAGATTATGGCCAAGTCTTCTTCCAAATTCTAAACGTCATAGTCTAAAGTAATTTATCTCATAGCCAAAACCGAAGATGCGTATCCTTTGCCAAGAGTCTGTCTACTCATTGCTCATTACACAAGGCGATCCCCTGATTATAGCGGAGTGTTGTTCCATACAAACAATACATAGCCTGGCGTACATGGCTGCTTCTATTGTGTAATGCTGGGTATCATCTTTTCTGTCTCCCAACGATGGATAATGGCCGAGATTTGACGAGGCATGCAGCCTCCCCCTTCCTTTGGCACCCCTTTCCTGTTCAACCCTTTCACTAGCGGCATGGAAAGGGGAAAAAATCCATCCCTACCAGAGCAGTGATTCATCAGAGAAACCCTGGAATAAATAGAAACACTTATGCTCGTTTGTGTTCCGGCTGGGAGCTTCGTTCGCAAATCCAATAAGCGTTATCAAGCATCTCATTGGTCATAGAAAATTTGTTTCGTAATTTTTTTTTCCATACGAAAATGAATTTTAGAATTCCCAGAGTTTTCGATCTTCATTTGTCTTCTGCTTCATAAATTCGTGAATTCTCTTCATTGACTGCCATATAATGACAATGATCAAATCGACTAAAAAATCTGCAACAAAAAAATCCACTTAAATATCATTTCCATTCGCAATTTTTTTACAGACTTTATATCTTCTTAATTAATGGAGCTCACGATGTCTTGGTGTAGCTGAAAGATCTTGGGCTGTAATAAGATTTATGAAACAAAGAATGGTGTTTTGTATTCATTAAGTTATTCAGAAAGAGTACACATTGCTTTCATAGCCTATATACCGATGCAAAAAATTTCTAACACAGAAAGTTTTAATTCTTTGACCACAGTTACAAAACAGAATTAGTACCAAAAGAGGAGACCTATCTCTTGAGAATTTAATTTA